>PVLC010035717.1:0-16134 GCA_004027655.1 Graphiurus murinus | reverse complement strand
CAAACTATCAGACCAACGCATGTGTATCTATGTTTATAGCTGCACAGTTTACAATTGCCAAACTATGGAACCAGCCAAGATGTCCATCAACATATGAATGGATTACAAAACTATGGGATATGTACACAATGGAATTTTACTCAGCCTTAAAGAAGAACAAAATCATGTTATTTGCAAGGAAATGGAAGGAACTGGAAAACATTATGTTAAGTGAGATTAGTCAGTCACAAAAAGTTAAAAATCGAATGCTCTTCCTAATATATGGAAGCTAGGGAGAAAATGGGACATAAGAGGGACTCCAGATGAAGGAGAATTTTTAGGTGAACAAAGAATTTGATTTAATGGAAGGTGATGGGGAGAGGGGGAGACACCCTAATGAGCATGATGTACTTACAAGATCACATCAAAGTCAATCACTAAACTGACCTTGAGAAGGAGGGAGAAGGAGGGAGGGGGGTGGAAATTGGGGAAGGGTTAATGAGAAATGTGTGCATGGATGTCTTTACCTATACTAGCTTGTACCCAACAAAGATGTGTGATTAACCCTGTTACCCAAGAAATGTATAAAAATCCATGCTAAAAAAATAAAATAAATAAAATAAAATTATTCATGAAAAACCAAAAAAAAAAAAAAAGAAAGAAAGAAAGAAATGTTTGTACAAGCCGGGGGCGGTGGCACACTCTTGTAATCCCAGCAGTTGGGAAGCTGAGACTGGAGGATCTGGGTTTGTGACCAGCCTCAGCTGCTTAGTGAGGCCCTCCACAACTTAGTGAGACCATGTTTCAAAATAAAGAATAAAAAATAGGGCTGGGTTGTAACTTGGAGGTAGAATGCCCCCCAGGTTGCATCCCCAGTACCTCAAAAAAAAAAAGAAATATTTGTACAATTATTGTATCATAATGTATTTATTATCTTTTTATTCTCTTATGTTTTTCAGATTTTTAGTTTTAATAATATCAAAGAGTTTTTTTCTTTTATGTATAATGCTTGATATTGTATCAAAACTCATTTCCAAATACATGGTTAGCTGGATTTTCCAATGTGTTTTTCAGAAGTTTTATAATTTTGAATTTTACATTTAAGACTAATTCATTTTGATTTAATTTTTGATGGTTTATGTTCTGTTTATAGCTTCATTTATTTTAGGTATGGACCTAAACTTGTCTCAGGACCAATTTTTGAAAGATTATCTTTCTTTATCATTTATCTACCATCAAAGATCAGAGGAATCTATTTATACAGGTCTATTTCTGGACTATTTTATCTCTTCCATTGATCTATGTGTTCATTCATTCAACAATAGAATATTGTCTTGATAACTATAGATTTACAATTGCAAATCATATAGTATCACTTCAAGTTCATTCTCCTCCACTATTTTATCAGCTATTCTGATAAGTGCTTTTTGCTATAAAATTTAGAATCAATTTTTGACACCTATAAAACAAAGGTTTTGTTAAAAACCAGTATAGCATTAAGTCTATAATTGAACTTGGGATGATTTGACATTTTATAATTTTGGTCGTTCCAATCCATAAACATGGAGCTTTTCTCCCTTTCTTTAGGTGTAGGTCCTTGGCTTAATTAATATACATCATATACATGTTTTGTTATATATAAATAAATATTTTATTGTACAGTTGGGCTATTAATAATTTTTTTAAAATTTCAGTTATAAATTTTATTTGTGTTAAGTAAGAAAATCATTGACTTTTGTACATTGAAATTAGTTCCTGTAGTTTTGCTATGCTAGCTTATTTCTTTAGGAATCTACTATCAATTCCTTGTTATATTCTGCATAGACAATCATGTCGTCTAGAAAGAAAGTGTTTTCACTTTTTCCTTCCAAATATGTGTACATTTTCTTATATTATTCTAATCATCTTAATACTTCTAGTACAATATTAAATAAGAGTGGTAAAAGAATATATACTTCAATTTTACATGATCTCAGGCAAGAAACACTCTATATTCTTAATAATTAATATGATATCTGATGGAGATTTTTGCATTTGCTCTTTCTTCGGGGGAGTGGGCATACTAGGGATTGAACCCAGGAACATTCTACCTCTGCGCTATACCAAAGTTCTATTTTATTTTATTTGGAAGTAGAGTCTACTTAAATCATTGAACTGTCCTCAAATCTGTGATCCTCTTCTCTCAGACTCTGAAGTACTAGGATCAGAGGCATGCAACACTGTTCCTGTCTTGTATTTTTTTTAATCAAAATTAGAAGCTTATCTTCTGTTTCTAGTTCTTTAAGAGTTCTTTTTATCATGAGTACATGTTGGGTTTTGTTAAATGCTTTTCTACAGCAATAGATATTATCGTATGATTCCTCTTTGAAAATTTATTGATGTGGTGTATTACATTGCTTTTCAAAAATTGAACCAGGATTTTATATGTGAAATAAACCCCACTGGTAATGGTATGTGGATTGTTGGATCTGATTTTCTAATATGCTGCTGAAAACTTTTCAATCTATGTTCATGAGAGAAGCTGGTCTGTAGATCTTATTGCTTATACTGGGTTTATGTAGTTTTAATATTAGAAGTGGTAAGGAAAGAGTTTCTTCTGTCTATATTTTATTAAAAAGGTGATAGTAACATTTTTCTGTGAATGTTTGGTAGAATTCAACATTGAAAATGATGTCAAAATATTCTCACTTTTCTTTTTTTATAAATTTTTTATAAATATAAATTTTATTTATATCCTTTCACAGAGCTAGCTTTTAGTTACATTGTCTTTATTGTTTTCTTCCTTTCAATTTGTTTTCTGCTTTAAATTTTAATATTTTTTGCTTTCTATTGATAAATTACTCTTCTTTTAGTTATCAGTTACTGATTTCCAGTTTAATTCCACTGTGATCTGAAAACACTTGTATATGAAAGATTTGTACTTCTACAAAATGATAAACAGTAACATCATAAGTAATAAGGCATGTGAGCATGATGTTCCCCAATCAGAGGCATTAATAAGAGCATGTCACCTCCATGGTATTCTTCCCCAACACCCATAATCCTTGTCTAATTATGAGAAAGCATCAGATAAATTCAATTTGTGGCAGATTTTACAAAATATCTGACTTTACATGTTCAAAATTGTGAAGGTTTTGAATAATAAAGACCTGAAAACAAGCAAAAAATTATCACAGGGCAATAAAAGATCAGTGCTCTTTTCAGAAATGGTCGAGGCAAGATGCATGCTCTCATTAGCTGCCTTTTTAATATTCTTGCTAGACTGATGCTTCAGTCAGATTATTTAAAGGAACTAACAATATGAATCATTATTCACGGAGACAATAAGCATCAGAAATTAAGCAAAATGTTCATTATCTCACCCAAAAATATCTTGAGTCAGGCCAAAGGTGGTAAAAGAAAATAGTACACTGGGCAACTACTTTATTTAAATTTTTTCCTTAGAATCCAGTCAGTCAAAATTTGCATCTCTATGACTAATATTCAATATTTAGAGACCTATATAGGCTTATTGAATTTGCTGAATACTGTTAATTTAATATAATGGGGCTTGGATTTGTTAAACTTCATGAGTTAGTTAATGCACTCAAATATTCTGGTGTTAATATGATAATTTCTTAGAGGCAACATTGCAAAATTTAAGAATTTCATAATCCATATGACCACAAAAGTGGCTCATACATCCAATTAAATTCAAGGTCTAGTTGGATGTGATGGTGCATGCCTGTAATCCTAGTACTTGAGAGGCTGAGACAAGAGGACCAGAGGCTCAAATTTAGAGAAATTTAATGAGGCTCTCGGCAACTTAGTGAGACCCTGTTTCCAAACAAAAATAAAACAGGTCTGAATAGGGCTGGGGTGTAGCTTGGTAGAATGCCTCTGGGTTCAGTCCCCAGAAACATACATAAAATCAAATTCAAGTTCTAACCCAGTCTGTGAAGTGTTTGCCAACTACATGAGCAGGAGAAGCTAGGGCCATGCAACTAGGAATATTCCTTGACCTTTAAAAGACAAATTATTATTTCTTGCTGACATGATCACTAAACTGGAAGCCCTGGGACCAGCAAGACTGTCTGGGTTTGGAATAAATCACATTGTCCACTTAGGAATACTGTTGGCCTCTATCCACAAACTCACCAGAAAGAAATGTGAATTTAAATGGAACTTTGAGCAGAATCAGGCATTAAATGTTTCACAAAGGTTTATAGCCCAATCATTTCTATGGGGATCTTAAGATCTGACTGCTCAGATGATGTTAAAAGTGACTGCAACTAGAAAGCACAACAGGAGCTTTTGGCAGAAACTGAATAAGGCTACTCAGCAGAGACCATTGAGATTTTAGATTCAAAAGCTGCCTGATGCTGTCATTCATTACAGCCCTTTGAAACATAATTACTAACTTTTCTTTGGACATTTAAAAAAATGCCCCTGCTATGGTAGTGCATGAAGGATTTCTGAGAGAGGTAATACCTGGATTATTTTGGGTAATGTAAGGGGACTTTTCAAATACACAAGGAGCTTCTCAGCAGAACTCATTGATAAAATAAATATGTAATATTCAAGATAGTGAAATGTAGAGAAGACCAGGGCGAATTGGCCACATATGTGAACAGATAGGGATGTGACTTTATCCCTCTGAGGATCTACTGACTCGATATTCTGTTTCTGAATCCAGTCATCGCTTCCAGACCAAGACAAAATGAGCTGTTTCATTCTGTGCTGGGAGTTTCCAGATGGAGTTTTGCCCTGCTGGTTTGAAATTGTCTTTGATGTATACACATATCATAAAATTCTAGGAGAAGAAAGCAAAGGCAAATTTGGACACTGTAGAACTGTGGGCTATTTATTTATGGATGGAAGAGGTGTTGTACTTGCTTTCCCAGACTGGCATTTGGATATGTGTATAATCTTGCCTTGAGGTATGATGTAAAGCTGGAATGATTAGAAACATGGACCCAGAATAAGAATAATTTTACATCTCATATGGGTATTTTTCCATGAAATGTAGAGGAAGGTGAGTCAGTCTAAAATACTGAAGGTAGACCCTGGAGATAGACTGCTGAGAATACTTCTTGACTGAAATTCCTTGTAGATTCAGTCTAGGCTCCTTTTATCAAATGAAATAAGACAATTAAAATTTGAAACTGTGTATGACCTATCACTTTGTCCTACTTGAATATTTGATCTGATGAAGCACTTGGCTGTGTAATTTTACTTTACCACTTGACAACTTTTTTTTTCTTTCACTAATATAGAAACAAAGTCAACATGAAGTCATGGCATTACATGGACATATCACATTCTTTATCACACTAAGAATAGAAGTCACATTTTAAATTAGAATAGGCAATTAAAGTATCTGATGCTTAAATGGGTGGTAAAAAAAAGTTTGGAAAACTGGGTGTGGTGGCACATGCTAATAATCACAGTATTTGGGAAGTTGAGACAGGGGGATCGCAGGTTCATGGCCAGCATCAACTACTTAGTAAGGTCCTCCGCAATTTATTGAGAACTTTTTTCAAAATAAAGAATATAAAATAGGGCTGGAGGTGTAGCTAAGGGGTAGAATCCTTCTGAGTTCAATCCCTAGTACTGAAAAAAAAGTTTGGAGAGGCTAGATAAATTGATTAAAAATTGTATCTTTATGATAAATGAGAGAGGAGATGAAGTATGCTGGGAATTCCAGTGAAAAATATTCTCAGATGGTGTAATAGTTGTGATTTGTCATGCCCTCTGATACCTCAAGGAGCGCAGGCAGTCATGTTGGAGGTGACAATTGGTTGAGGAGAGGGTCCCTGGAAGTATGGCATTGGAGATTATATATGCTTCCTCCTCCCCCTGCCTTCTCTCTTGCTTCCTACCTGGTGATGTGACAGCAGAGCTTTGCTCTCTCCCCTTCTCTGCTTCCCACTGCCATACCCTGAGGTCTAAGCCCGACAGGGACTGAAACTCTGAAATCTCTAAAACTGTGAACTCTTCCTCTAAGTTGTGTGTGGCCAGGCTTATTGGGTCATGGTGGCAAGAATGTTAATTGAAACAGATGGTAAAGTTGAGGTATGACAAATGTTGTCATGTTGTATATTTTCCATTTCATATTTTTCTCTAGTATTTTCTAATCTAGTTTCAGAGATTATAACCACATTAGGGTTAACAAACACAATCTTTTTACCAAGTAGAAAAGTTAAACCTCTTTACTTGGTAAAAACTAATATATCCTCCTGTAAAATGATGTCGCTGCATGTACTAATGTACTAACAACACAATTTAGCCAGGCCAAGTCAATGACAACATCAAAATAAGAAAGAAGAAATGAAAGAAAGGAAAAGAAAAGAGAAAAACACCAGGATTTGGTGTGTGAGAGGATATGAGTTAAGTAGATACAAAAAGGAAAACTGAAAGAAATCATCACGAAAACCAAAGAGTTCACAGGTGAGTTACCACAACAGGGAAGCATGCGATGTTATTTTCAAGAATATGTCTCAGAGCAAGAACATAATACTTTTTCTTTCTCAGACCTGTTGTGAATAGATGGCTATCATCTCAGCTCTTTTACATAAAGATGAGAATTTGGTTTGTAGCTAGCATATGGATTCCACTTGGGTAATTTGGAGGAAAGGGGAGATTCAGCAGCTACTGATAATTAAACTGACCAAGAATTTGTCCAAGCTACTGTGTGACTTTACAAATTGTGAAAATTTTCACTATTTTGGTTCATTGTCAGAGACTTATTATCACTGAATTGTATAGGTTGGAAGTTGCTTTGTAGCTAGACATTTATTCATTGACTATATTTGTGAATCATGTTGGCTGTTGGCTAAGACAACTATCTGGGTGTAACTAGGAAGCAGAATGCTGCCTTATTTGAGCCTTATTTGATTAATTTATAAGCATTTTATTTACATTTTCTTTTTTTGTGTGTGTTACTGGGGATTGAAACCAGGGGCATTCTACCTCCAAGCTACACCCCCAGCCCTATTTTTTATTCTTTATTTTGAAACAGGGTCTCACTAAGTTGCAGAGGGCCTCACTTAGTAGCTGAGGCTAGCTACAAACCTGTATTCTGCTGTCTCAGCCTGCCAAGTACTGGGATTACAAGTGTGAGCCACCATGACCATCAAAAGTGTAAAAGATAAAGGTGAAAAAATATCTCTAAGAAAAGATATTACAGAACTTGCATAGCCCTTACACCAATGGATATTGTGTGCATATATGAATATATCATGATGAAGATCACTATTTTGTATAAATACAATGTGCCATTATTTTTGAATATCCACAAAAGAATTAGACTGAATAATTGTATGGTGGCCACATAATATTTATACCTATCCTTTGACATTCCTAGGAGGCCATTTGTAAGCCTTAAGCATAGCCAGACTGAACTGTAGCTAAGATTAGGGTATCTCTGGTTGACTCTTTTTATTTATTTATTTATTTATTTATTTATTTATTTATTTTTATGGTACTAAAATTTTTTAATCATGTGCAAATAATTTGCATTATTCAAGAAAATCTTTTTTTAGTCATTTTTCTTCCTTATACAATTAAAGTAAAATGAACACTAGTACAGTTTTTGCAAATATTGTTTATTTTAATGAAGCTGGTACAATGTCCATTAAAACCCATATCCCAGGCCAAAAGTACAAATAAAATCAAAAGAAGCAGTGTTCTGTTGTATACTATTCTGCATGAATAACTTTATTAATTGCTAATGAAAAGTATAACTTTTCTAGGATCTTTTGATGAGGTTTTTGTTTAATTTTAAAATGCATTCTCTTGAGTGAAGCCATCTTGGAGTTAATAATTCCTCTTACCATGTCTATCATCTTGACTCCAAAGCTGATACTCCTCTTCTTTTGGTCCAGACTCTCCGATTTTAAAAGTAGCTTCAGGTTAAGGAAAGGTCACTTTTCCTACAGTTCAGTTCTCTGAAAATCTTCCATCTTCCACGGAAAGTCACAGTCCAGGAGTGAAGCAGTCACATGCTGGAACTTCAGGGCCAAATGGGAGGCCATTATGAACTCTCACACTGGTTGGCCTTACTGACCACAGGAGACTGAAATGCAGTCTTGAAAAGGTGTCCTGTCTGTGCATACAAACGATAATGAATAATACACACTAGAATTCAAATTACCAGATGTTTTAAAGAGATGGGGCGCTAGTTTTCAATCCCATTTTGAACACCACATTACAAAAGAACTATTTTTAAAAGTAAAAAAAGGATTGAGGGAAAATTAAAAAAATAAAATAAAAAGAATTTCTAAACTGTTGAATGACCCCACCCCATTTGTTCCTGATAAATTTCAATCACATCTTCTTCCTCCATTCCCGGTTCTTTTGGAGTATGATTATTAGCAATTCTCTGACCTTCAAACGGAAACCTGAGTGAATTAATTGGAGCTCCCTGTCTATGACAGTATGATTTTTTGAGTTTCTTGAGATGTGTTGTCATTTTCATTTTGAAGTGAATCTCACTACTATCCTGTCCGATTACTTTGAGTTTAATGTATTCTCCTTCCTTCTAGTTTCCCAAATCCTCAGTTGAAGGTTTAGCCTCCTGGTCAGACATGGTGATGGCAGCTTCACCCAGGGTATCCGCACAGCAGCAACCTGGGGCAGACAGAACCTCGCTCCAGGGTTTACAAACCCATCTCCCTTCCCCACAGCACAACATCACCAACTCTTTTTATTTTAAGTAAAAAGCTTTTCCTTAAAAAGGCTTATTTATTTTTATACATTTTATTGGTGCATTATATTTTCACATCATAATGTGGTTTATAATGATAGTGACATACATGCTCATAGAACTTGGGGAGCTTCCCCCGGCTCCGTCCCCATTCCCCCCTTCCCTGTACATAATATTGAAATTGGCATTAGTATTTTCACATACATACATAATATCAATGGAAGCATTTCCTTCATTAATTCTGCCTCTTCGTTAATTCTCCCTCTCCGAGTCAGCAGACCTTGCTCCAGTGGGGGTTCTCCTTCATTATCTATGTCCCTCTTATATCCTCATTACTCCCTAGCTCCCTCCATATGAGAGGAAACATATGACCCTTCACTTTCTGTGACTGGCTCATCTCACTTAACATAATGTTCTCCACGTCCTTCCATTTTCTTGCAAATGACATAATTTTGTTCTTCTTTATTGCTGAGTAGAATTCCATTGTGTGTATATCCCATAATTTTGAAATATATTCCTCTGTTGATGGACACTTGAGTTGGCTTCATGATTTAGCTATTGTGAATTGTGCTGCTATAAACATGGGTATGCATGTATTACTATAATACTCTGATTCCAATTCTTTTGAAAACATATTTTTCTATGTGTTGTATGCTGTTTTTTTTTTTTTTTTTTCTATTATAGGATATGGATTACTTAAACTTGGCCCTTGCTATTACCTGGGTAAATACTAATCCTTGACTCATAAGTCTGAAGGAAGTCTAATTTATATATTTTAATAATTTGTAATTAAGAGAAGTAGCATTTTATAATCTGCCAAATTCTAGAAGCTTCTACTATTACCAGGAAATTATTCTCTTTATATTCTGATGGCCCGTGGCTTTATTTTCCCTTCTGTTCTCTATACTGTGTTCTCTAGGTGGTTGCCTTACTGTTCTAACCACACTGTGCCACTGGACACAATTTTGTATTAAGTGGAAGGAAGAAAATCACATTTTGAAATGGTATTGATGTTGAAAATAACATGACGAATAATGAACACAATACTTCCTTTGTAAGACAATGTCCGACCCTAGGTTTGTTCCATTAATTTGGCTATTAGAATTATGCTGTTATAAACATTAATATGTATGTATTACTGTAATATTCTGATTTCAGTACCTTTGGAAAGATACCCAAGAGAAGTATACCTGAATCATATGGTGGCTCCATTCCCAGTTTTCTGAGGAATGTCCACACTGATCTCCATAGTGGCTGCATTAATTTGCAATCCCACTAACAGTGTAGAAGAGTTTCTATTTCCTCACATCCTCACTAGCATTTATTGTTGTTTGACTACTTGATGATTGCCATTCTAATTGGGGTTAGATGGAATTTCAGTGTAGTTTTGATTTGCATCTTCCTGATTGTTACTGATGTGGAACATTTTTTTCATATATTTATCGGCCATTTGTGTTTCTTCTTTTGTGAAGTGTCTATTCTGTTTGATTGCCCATTTCTTGATTTGGCTATTCATTTTTTTTTTTTTTTTTTTTTTTTTTTTGCGGTACCGGGGATTGAACTCAGGGGCATTCTACCTCCGAGCTACACCCCCAGCCCTATTTTTTATTCTTTATTTTGAAACTGAGTCTCACTAAGTTACAGAGTGCCTCACTAGGTAGCTGAGGCTGGCCGCGAACCCGGATCCTCCGGTCTCAGCCTCCCGAATGCTGGGATTACAAGCGTGCGCCACCACGCCCGGCTTGGCTATTCATTTTTATGTGCTAGATCTTTTAAGTATTTTGTATATTCTAGATATTAGTCCTCAGATAAATAACTGGCAAAGATATTATTTCATTCTGTGGTCTCTCATTAGATTCATGATCGTTTCCTTTAATGAGCAAGAAACTTTTTAGTTTAATGTCATCTCATTCAATTATTCTTGTTTTAATTTCCTGAACTTTGGGGGTATTATTGAGGAATTTTCTATCTGTGCCTATATATTGGAGTGTTGGACGTTTACCCTTCTCTAGTAATTTCAAGGTTTCTTGTCTAATTTCCAGGTCTTTGATTCATTTTGAGTTGATTCATAGAGGGTTAAAGGTATGTATTTAATTTTATTTTTCTACAAATGTGTAACTAGATTTATCAATACCATTTGTTGAAAAGGTTGTCTTTTCTCCAATGTATGTTTTTGGCACATTGTCAAAGATCAATTTGCTATAAGTGTGTAGATTTGTTTCTCTATCTTCTATTCTCTTTCATTGATCAATGTGTATGTTTTTGTGCCAATACTATGTGTTTTTCTTTGTATGGATCTGTAGCATAATTTGAAGTCAGGTTTTATGATTCCTCTTGCATGGTTCTTATTGCTAAAAATTGCTTTGGCTATTCTGGTTTCTTTGTTTTTCCCTTTAAAATTTAAGATTAATTTTTCTAGCTCTGAGAAAAATGACATTTGTATTTTGATAGAGGTTGAATTGACTTTGTAGATCACTTTTGGTAGAATGTCCATTTTGATAATATTGATTCTGCCTATATAAGGTCCTGGAAATCTTTCTTTCTTCTAAGATCTTCTTCGGTTTTATTTTTTAATATTTTATAATATTTTTTAATATTTTATTTTATTGTGTATATCTTTGAACTCTTTTGTTAGATATCTAGGTATTTTATTGTTTTGTAGGTTATTTTGAATGAAATTGCCTTCTGGATTTCTTTTGAAGTGGATTCACGGTTGGCATATAAAAAGGCTACTGATATTTTAGATTGATTTTGTATCCTGCTACTTTGTGGAATTTGTTAATCAACTCTAGAAATCTTTTGGTTGAGTATTTTGGATTTTCTAATTATAGAATCATATCATCTGCAAAAAGAGATAATTTCACTTTTTCTTTTCCTATTTGTATTCCTTTGATTTCCTTCTCTTGCCTTATTGCTCTGGGTAGAGTCTAGAGTACTATATTGAAAAGGAGTGGTGATAATGAACATCCTTGTCTTGTTTCTGATTTTAAAGGGAATTCATTCTGTCTTTTCTTATTCAACATGATGTTGGTTTTGGGTTTATTGTATAATACCTTATGGTGTTGAGGTAAGTTCCTTCTATTCTGATTTTCTTCAGTCTTTTTAACATGAATTGATATTGGATTTTCTCAAATGTCTTTTAGCATCTGTTGAGATCACCATGTTATTTTTGTCCTTAATTCTGTTTATGTGGTGATGTAGTGAGTGACATGTATTGATTTGTATATTTTGAATAATAATTGCATCCCTGAAATGAAATAAACATGGTCATGGTGTACAATTTTCTTGATATAATGTTGAAAGCATATCTCTAATATTTTATTTAGAATTTTTGCATCTATGTTCATCAAGGATATTGGTCTGTAATTTTCCTGAGATATATTTATTCAGTTTTGGTATTAGGGTGATACTGGCCTCACAGAAGGAATTTAGAAAAATTACATCTCTTTCTATTTTACAGAGTAATTTGTGAATGATTGGATTATTTCTTCTGTAAAGGTTTTGTAGAATTCAGCTTGGAATCTGTCTGGACCTGGGTTTTTCTTTGATGGAAGGATTTTAATTGCTATTTCTATTTCTTTGCTTGCTCTGATTGACTCTTACATGGATAACAAAATAATTTTATGTGTTCACTATATGTAACTTGTATGCAAATTAAGAATATATCATACGAGCCGGGAGTGGTGGCGCACGCTTGTAATCCCAGCATTCGGGAGGCTGAGACCGGAGGATCCAGGTTCGAGGCCAGCCTCAGCTACCTAGTGAGGCACTCCGCAACTTAGTGAGACCTGGTTTCAAAATAAAGAATAAAAAATAGGGCTGGGGGTATAGCTCGGAGGGAGAATGGCCCTGGATTCAATCCCCAGTACCGCAAAAAAAAAAAAAGAATATATCATACGTACTGTGCCAAAATTTTAGAGCTAATCTCAGATAACCATATATGGCAAAAATTACATTACTGTAAAGTATTCATCATAATCAAAGTGACTTGATTAATCAAATAGGGATAATCCTTAGTGGGGATGCAATTTGTATCTTAATCAAATAATTATCAAGTTCCTACTATGTGGCTTGCATTGTACTAGATTTTGGGGTGACAGTTACAGCATTACAGAGATATGATATACCTTTCACTTCCTCATGGCAATCATCAAGCCTTTGATATTCAATATCTTCTTTCAGCACATTGGCCATAGTTACCAAACCTCTTAGGATGGCAACAAAGACATTAAAGAGAATTGCATGTTCCATCAGACTAATAGACTACCACACCTGTCAACACTGCCTGATGAGGACCACAACCCCATCTAGAAGGGACTATTGGATATTTTGATCATTGTAGAATCTATTATGATAGTATTGATTTATGTCTAAAATGATGATGTGCTATCTTTACTCTGGGGATGCCTGGGCAACTGGATTTTGACTCTAGGGTGAGATTGGTACAGTGGGATCTACGATCTGCTGTTTAAAATATGAAACTTTTCTATCAACCCTTACCATTAGCGTCTTTGCTAGATTTGTTCAGCTAGGATAGTAAGCCTGACAGTCCTGTCCTAACTATTATAGATTGATTTAAACCTTTTGCTGGCTTTTTCCTGAGTCTAGATTCCTGACACAGATTTTGAATGTTCAAGTCAGAGAATCAGCACAGTCCACATGTGTAAATATTAAACCTGCAGTGTGCTTATACCATGTGATATCTTACATACTTCACCTCTGATAATTGACTGCAATCTCTCCCTGATCTCTATCCTTTGCTTTAAAATGAAAACTTTGGTGTACTATCTAGAGTCTGGTGGTACCTTTAAAATATCCACACTGGGAAAAAACAACACAAAAATCCATGTAGATCAGTTCTACCATATTCCTCTTATGGTTAAGACAGAACAAATATATTATCAACAGAGTCTATTTTTATGAAGGGAACAGGAATGTTGTATAGCAACACTGGGCATTTTATATCATTAATCTATATTTCCTATATTTCAATTGAGTGCAGAAGCCAAATAGAAAACAAAATTTTCTGAATATCATCTTCTAGGTATATCCTCTGCCTCTGTATATGGGTCATAAGTAGGATAAAGTTATTTTCATTGGGGGAAGTTATATAGTAATTTTATTTATATATGGCACCTTAAACGTTACTTTAATCAATGTGACTACATGGCATTAAAAGAGACTGCAGTTTTTTTAATAGAATTAAGTAAAGAGAAAATACATGTAGTTAGTAATTCTCAGGATTATAAAGGATTTCTGGTGGCTGGTTTGAAATCCTTGGTTGATTTGATAGCTCTGGAAAATAATAAGCCAGGAGGAAAGTGATACTGGCCTTAGAAAAACTAAGCATATTACCATATCTTCTCATCAATTCACATATAAGGGTTCAAATCATTGTTGATAATGGATTAAAAGAATAGTTGTATGATTAAGAAAATTTCAAAAGATCTTTGAAGGAAAGATATAGTTATAATTAAAATGTTATGTAGGGAAAATTACTACTCTTTTTTGGATGACTCAACTATAAACTATAATCAGCAGTTTATTATTTAGTATAAAATATTATAGAATATCTTGAAAGACAAATTGTCAAAGTATAAACTGGTAAATGTGTGTCATGGAGATATTGATGAAGGCTAGATAGGCGGTAGGGGTCTGTGATTCTTCTCTTCATTGCAGAAAGATGATTATTATGATTATGATTATTTACTAGATGAAGTTTTTTTCAGTTTACTTTCTTTTAATTACTTTTTGTTTTTATGTTTTATAGATGCTTATCCATTCATACTTTTCTATGAATTATTTCATAAAAGAGATGTTGAATGTATTATATATTAAAGACCTTTAAGACCTTTGATGTACTTATTAGTAAGATCATATTTTTCTTTAACTACATAGCATGCAACCTAGAATTATATAAATATATATGTATATTCTAATGCAAAATCTACTTTTCATTCCACTGTTAGGAATTATTTAGCCAATGATGCATGATTTGTGATTGTGTTTGCAAGAATGAATGATACACAAAAAGCATCCTAGATCACATGAAATGCCCTAACAGTATCTTTTTCTAAACATGTTAATGGTTATTGCAGCAGAAAGTTTTAAGTATATCTATAAAATAGAGATAACATTATATATCTGATCTGCCTCGACTGTTCATTAAATTGAAAAAAAACAATCTAGTATTCATGAATTTCTGTGGCAAGGCTAATTGGAGGTGAAGAGTTGTCCTATAAGCTGCATAATTCGTGGATTCTCAGAGTCACATTAATGGGCTTCATATATGTTGGTTTTTCATATCTTATACAAATCTCACCTGTTAACCTGAAACAAAAAGAGTCCTAGTATGGAAAAAATACATTTTTGGATAGTGCAACTGACAGTTTTGTGATTCTTAGAAAAGAAATGTTTCATCTATTTCTGAGACTAGCCTTATAATTTGAATAATTTGTGAAAACTGGTGGCTGAGAAGATCAGTGTTTCTATTGAATCTATTTTGATAATTCAATCATTTTAGTTCAATAACATAAAATTGATATCATAAAGTATATTTGAAACAAAACTCAAGAAAAATGACATGTTTATAGAACTCAATTAAAAGCATAGATTTATTCGTAGAATTAAGAAAAAAATAAATAAAAGGAAAAATGAATTGGTAACTTAAAATATAAAAACTAGTGTGCATGTTTGCCTCTATCATTCTGAACTTAATCATTCTGCATGATTCTATGCACTAATAAAAAATAAATTAAATATACCAACTAACATACATAAGTACACAAAAGACTAATTTATCTAATGGAGAATAAGAAATGTTCTCTAATAATTATAGCAATGAAACAAAAATTATAAAACAATATCAATTAAGGTAAATTTAAAACCCTTTAAAATATTTGAAAACCCATTTCAACAATATTAAAAATGCAATCACATATCACAAATCATGCATCATTGGCTAAATAATTTCTAACAGTGGAATGAAAGGTAGACTTTGCATTAGAATATACATATATATTTATATAATTCAAGGTAGCATGCTATGTAGTTAAAGAAAAATATGATCTCACTAATAAATACATCAAAGGTCTTAAAGGTCTTTAATACATAATACACTCAACATCTATTTTACAAAATAACCCATAGAAAATTATGAATGGATAAGCATCTATAAAACATAAAAACAAAAAGTAATTAAAAGAAAGTAAACAGAAAAAACTTCATCTAGTAAATAATCATAAAAGAAGTTGAAAGTTCTTCCATAAACGTTTTATAAAATTCACTTGGGAAACCATCTGGCCCTGGGCTTTTGTTTGATGGTAAACTTTTTATTGCTGTTTCTATTTCTTTGATTTTTATTGGTTGATTTAAGTTTTCTATATCTTCTTGACTCAATTTAGGAGGGTTGTATGTGTCTAAAAAATCGTCAATTTCTTCCAGATTTTCCATTTTGTTGGAGTATAGTT
>PVLC010035715.1:0-16000 GCA_004027655.1 Graphiurus murinus | reverse complement strand
TTGCGGTACTGGGGATTAAACTCAGGGGCATTCTACCTCCAATCTATACCCCCAGCCCTATTTTTTATTCTTTATTTTGAAACCGAGTCTCACTAAGTTGTGGAGTGCCTCACTAGGCAGCTGAGGCTGGCCGCGAACCCGGATCCTCCGGTCTCAGCCTCCCGAATGCTGGGATTATAAGCGTGCGCCACCACTCCCGGCTCTAAGGTGACTTTTGAGTAAAATCATGAAAAATAAAATTGGAAAAGCTGGGGATGTAGCTCAGTGGTAGAATTCTTGCCTAGCATGTTTGAGGCCCTAGATTCAATCCCCAGTACCACAAAAAAAAAAAAAAGGAAAAAAATACAATAATTGTATAGAACGATATTTCTGTATTTTATTAAGCAAAAAAGAATATTAGAAAATTATGTTGTATGATCCCATTTTATTAAAATATGTATCTACACCTCTATGTATTTGTATACTAAACATTTCAGCAATAATATATGTCAAGATATCATTAGTGAATGTCTCTGAGTTGCAGAATTTATGATAATGAACATAAATATCTGATACAGAGCCGAGTGTAGTGGCACATGCTTGTAATCCCAGTACTTGGAAGGCCAAGACAGGAAGATCACAGGTTCTCAGCCAGCCTCAGCAACTTAGTGAGGCCCTCTTTAATTTAGCAAGACCTCATTTCAAAAATAAAATAGGACTGGGGAGTTGCCTAGAGGTAGAATGCCCCTGGGTTCAATCCCTCATACCACCAAAAAAGAAAAAAAAATCTAGTACAGTATTTTATTTTATTTTGTGGTACTGGGAATTGAACCCAGGGGCATTCTACCTCCAAGCTACACCCCCAGCCTATTTTATTCTTTATTATGAAACAGGGTCTCACTAAATTGTAGAGTGTCTTACAAGTTGCTAAAACTGGCCTTGAACCTGTGATCCTGTCTCAGTCTCCCATGTATTGGGATTATAGGCTCATGCCACCACGCCCAGCTTGGTACAGTATTATAAAGCAAGTTCTTCAGGTACAAAGTTAAGTTAGTTCATCAGAAGGGAGATTAAATAGCCCAGAAGAGGCTCTTTCACACTTAAGTGGCCACCTGACTTTTACATGAGAACAGACCTAGGGAGTTGATGTAAGCAGGGTCAGACCACATTAGAAGATAATTGGGATCTGCTCTAAAATAGAGGTAAGTAAATGATAAAGGCTCCAAGGTTCTATGTCAGTGCTGTCCAATAGAAATATAATGCAAGCCACAGATGTAGATTTATACTTTCTAGTAATATCATTAAAAGTGCAAACACAGTGCGGGGCATGGTGGCGCACGCTTGTAATCCCAGCATTTGGGAGGCAGAGACCAGAGGATCTGGATTCGAGGCCAGCCTCAGCTACCTAGTGAGGCTCTCTGCAACTTAGTGAGACCCTGTTTCAAAATAAAGAATAAGCCGGGCGTGGTGGCGCAGGCTTGTAATCCCAGCATTTGGGAGGCTGAGACCCGAGGATCCGGGTTCGCCGCCAGCCTCAGCTACCTAGTGAGGCACTCGGCAACTTAGTGAGACTCGGTTTCAAAATAAAGAATAAAAAATAGGGCTGGGAGTTTAGCTCGGAGGTAGAATGCCCCTGAGTTCAATCCCCAGTACCACAAATAAAATAAAATAAAATAAAATAAAGAATAAAAAATAGGGCTGGGAGGCTGAGACCGGAGGATCCAGGTTGTCGGCCAGCCTCAGCTACCTAGTGAGGCACTCCGCAACTTAGTGAGACTCGGTTTCAAAATAAAGAATAAAAAATAGGGCTGGGGGTATAGCTCGGAGGTAGAATGCCCCTGAGTTCAATCCCCAGTACAGCAAAAACAAAACAAAACAAACAAACAAACAAAAAATAGGGCTGGGGGTGTAGCTCGGAGGTAGAATGCACCTGGGTTCAATCCCCAGTACCGCAATAAAATAAAATAAAATAAAAGTGTAAACAGAAACAGTTAAAACTAATTGTACTAGCATGTTATTTAGCTCAGTATATTAAAAATATCATTTCAACATGTACCTGGTATTAAACAATTATTAATGAGTTATTCCACATTCTCTTTTTCATACAAGGTCTTCAAAATTTGGTATTTTACACTTTTAGCATATTTTACACCGGACTACATGTTTCAATAGCCAAATGTGACTATTGGCTACCATATTGAACAATGTAATTCTAGGTCACAGATTTTTTATTTTTTGTGGCACTGGGGATTAAACCCAGGGGCAGTCTACCTCTGAGCTACACCCCCAGCCCTATTTTATTTTTATTTGGAAACAGGGTCTCACTAGGTTGATGAGAGTTTCACTACTCGCTGAAGCTGTCCTCAAATGTGCAATCCAGCTGGGTGTGGTGGCGCACGCTTGTAATCCCAGCATTTGGGAGGCTGAGACCGGAGGATCCGGGTTCGTGGCCAGCCTCAGCTACCTAGTGAGGCCCTCCACAACTTAGTGAGACCCTGCTTCAAATTAAAAGAATAAAAAATAGGGCTGGGGGTATAGCTCGGAGGTAGACTGCCCCTGAGTTCAATCCCCAGTACAGCAAAAAAAAAAAAAAAAAAAAAAATTTGCAATCCTCCTGTCTTAGCCTCCCAAGTACTGAGATTACAAGCGTGCGCCGCCATGCCCAGTTTAGACCATATATTACAGCAGTAAAAATTTAAAATCAGATATTTAAAGTAGGGATGAAACTACCAAGAAGTCAAATATTTATGTTATGTAATGACAAAATTTTTCCTTCTGGACAAAACTGGAGATGCCTTCTTTACCCATCCATTTTATAAACTATACCCCCCAGACCAATTTTATTTTTTATTTGGAAACAGGGTCTCACTAAATTGCTGAGTGTGGCCTTCAACTTGCAATTCTCTTGTCTCAGCCTCTCAAGTACTGGGATTACAGGTGTGCTCAACCACACCTAGCCTGACCATTCCCTTCTATTAACCCATTTTTCTCTCTTCTGGGACACAACATCATTGGAATTTCAGTTTTGCCAAAACTCTGTCATCCTCTATTTATAGTTTATAACTTAAGGAGAAGTATGCTCATAATATTTCATAACATTACATACTAATTCTTTTTGTGTGTGTGGTACTGGGGATTGAAACCAGGGACATTCTATCTTGGAACTACACTCCCAGTCCTATTTATTTATTTTTTTTATTTTGATACAGGGTCTCCTAAGTTAATGGGAGTATGTCTACTTGCTGAGGATGTCCTCAAACCTGCAGTCCTCCTATCTCAGCCTTCTAAGTACTGAGATTACAAGCTTGTGCCACCACGCCCGGTTTACATACTAATTTTTAAAAACATTCTCAGATCTGGGCGTGGTAGTGCCTCCCTGTAATCCTAGTACTTGAAAGACTGAGCAGGAGGATACAGGTTCGAGGCCAGCCTCAGTGAGGTCTGCAGCAACTTAGTGAGACAGTTTCAAAATAAAAATAAAATAGAGCTGAGAGTGTAGCTTGGTGGTAGAATGCCCCGGGTTCAATCCCCACTACCAAAAATATGTAAATAAATAACAATAAATAAATAAATAAATAATAAATGTGATAATTGTAGAAAAGGAAATTTTTTTTTTTCAGGACTCGAGATTAAATTCTGGGGCATTCTACCTCCAAGTTACACCCCCAGCCCTATTTTTTATTCTTTATTTTTTAACAGGGTGTCACTAAGTTGCAGAGGGCCTCACTAAGTAGCTGAGGCTGGCCATGAACCTGTGATTCTCCCATCTCAGCCTCCCAAGTACTGGGATTACAAGTGTACACCACCACGCTGGGCTCTATTATTATTATTATTATTATTATTATTATTATTTATTTATTTATTTATTTATTTATTTTTGTGTTTGTGTGGTACTGGAGATTGAACCCAGGGGCATTCTATCTCTAAGCTACACCTCCAGCCCTATTTTTAATTATTTATTTTGAAACAGGGACTCACGAAGTTGTGCAGGGCCTCACTAAGTAGATGAGGCTGGCTTTGAACCCGCAATCCTCCTGTCTCAGCCTCTCAAGTACTGGGATTACAAGCATGCACCACCATGCCCAGCTAGAACAGAAAATTAAAAAAGAAAATCATAAATCCTACTACCCAGAAGGAACTATTATTAACATTTTGGTATGTTTCTTTCTACCTCTTATGTGTGCTTTTATTTGTGATCATACTGTACATATAATTTTTTATACTACAATTCTACTATCATTATATTGCAAGCATTTTTCTATGTCTTAAAACATGTTAAAGGCATAATGACTACATAAAGTTACATCTATGTATGTACAAGAGTTTTATGTCCACTTGGATATTTATTTTATTTTATTTTATTTTGCAGTACTGGGGATAGAACCTAGGGGCATTCTACCTCCCAGTCCTATTTTTTTATTCTTTATTTGGAAACAGGGTCTCACTAATTTGCGGAGGGCCTCTCTAAGCAGCTGAGGCTGGCTTCGAACCCGGATCCTCCAGTCTCAGACTTCCCAAATGCTGGGATTACAAGCGTGTGCCACCATGCCCGGCTCCACTTGGACATTTAAGTGGTTTACATTTTTTCACTTTTCTTTTTTCTTTTAGGTACTGGGGATGGAATCCAGAGGCATTCTACCTCTGAGCTACACCCCCCAGCCCTATTTTTTTTTTTTTTCTTTTTTGCAGTACTGGGGATTGAACTCAGGGACATCCTACCTCCAAGGTATACCCCCAGCCCTTTTTTTATTCTTTATTTTTTAACAGGGTCTCACTAAGTTGGGGAGGGCCTCATTAAGAAGTTGAGGCTGGCCTCGAACCTGGGTCCTCCGGTCTCAGCCTCCCAAGTACTGGGATTACAAGCATGCGCCACCACGCCTGGATACATTTTTTCACTTTGATAAATATTTTTCGAGCTGGGCATGGTGGCACATGCCTGTAATCCCAGTACTTGGGAGGCTGAGACTGGAGGACACAGGTTCGAGGCCAGCCTCAACTTCTTAATGAGGCCCTCCCCAACTTAGTGAGACCCTGTTAAAAAATAAAGAATAAAAATGGGCTGGGGGTATACCTTGGAGGTAGGATGTCCCTGAGGCAGGAGGATCACAGGTTCAAAGCTAGCCTCAGCAACTTAGTGAGGCCCTATTTCCAAATAAAAAATAAAATAAGTCTGAAAGTATAGCCTGGAGGTAGAAGGCTCCTGGATTCCATCCCCAGTACCAAAAAAAATTAAAAAAAAAAATGAATATCTTTCACCACAAATATTTATTCAATTTATAAAAAATAAGATTATTGGAGCCGGGCATGGTGGCCCACATTTGTAATCCCAGCATTTGGGAGGCTGAGACTGGAGGATCCAGGTTCGTGGCCAGCCTCAGCTACCTAGTGAGGCACTCTGCAACTTAGCGAGACTCATTTTCAAAATGAAGAATAAAAAATAGAAGCCGGGCGTGGTGGCGCACGCTTGTAATCCCAGCATTCGGGAGGCTGAGACCGGAGGATCCGGGTTCGCGGCCAGCCTCAGCTACTCAGTGAGGCACTCCGCAACTTAGTGAGACCCAGTTTCAAAATAAAGAATAAAAAAATAGGGCTGGGGGTGTAGCTCGGAGGTAGAATGCCCCCGAGTTCAAGCCCCAGTACCGAAAAAAAAAAAAAAAAAAGAATAAAAAATATAGCTCGAAGGTAGAATGCCCCTGAGTTCAATCACCAGTACTACTGCAAAAAATAAAAATAAATAAAAATAAAGCAGACAACACTATAGTAGTTTTGTTCTAAACTTTCAAAGCTGACTTAGCATTCCTTGCACACTTCTAATTAGTTCCATGACTTCGACAAAGCTATTTCAATTCTTTAACCCTTTTTCTTCCCTAAAAAAGGTTATAGTTGTGGAAGTATTTACACTTCATAGGGTTGTGAAAATTTAATGAGATAATATAATAAGAAATAGTTTCTGTTACAAAATCAAGTGCTGGCTTGGCATAGTGGGCATGCTTGTAATCCCAGTACTTGGGAGGCTGAGACAGGAGGATCCCAGTTTTCGGCCAGCCTCAGCTACTTAGTGAAGCCCTCTGCAACTTAGTGTGACTCTGTTTCAAAATAAAGAATAAAAAATACAGCTGGTGGTATAGCTTGGAGATAGAAAGCCCCTGGGTTCAATTTCCAGTACAACGACAACAACAAAAATCAAGTGCTTAACAAAGATAGGATTCAAAAGCATTTTTTTTAAAAAACCACATTTCCAAGCCGGGCATGGTGGCTTGTAATCCCAGCATTCAGGAGGCTGAGACTGGAGGATCCGGGTTCGCGGCCAGCCTCAGCTACCTAGTGAGGCACTCCGCAACTTAGTGAGACTCGGTTTCAAAAATGAAGAATAAAAAATAGGGCTGGGGGTATAGCTCGGAGGTAGAACGCCCCTGAGTTCAATCCCCAGTACAGCAAAAAAATAAAAAAATAAAAAACCACATTTCCAGCCAGGCGTGGTGGCGCACGCTTGTAATCCCAGCATTTCAGAGGCTGAGACCGGAGGATCCGGGTTCGAGGCCAGCTTCAGCTACCTAGTGAGGCACTCTGCAACTTAGTGAGACCCTGTTTCAAAATAAAGAATAAAAAATGGGGCTGGGGGTGTAGCTTGGAGGTAGAATGCCCCTGAGTTCAATCCCCAGTACCACAAAAAAAACACAAAAAACAAAACAAAGAAAAAACACACTTCCGTTAATTGCTTTACTTAAATAGGTACCAAGAAAAAACTTTTTTTTTTTTTTTGTGGTACTGGGATTGAACTTGGGAATTTGCCTCTGAGCTACATCCCAGCCTTATCTTATTTTTTAGTTTTAATTTTATTTTATTTGCAGTACTGGGGATTGAACCCAGGTATATTCTACCTCCAAGCTACACTCTCAGTCCTACTTTTTATTCTTTTTTTTTTTTTTTTTTTTTTTTTTTTTTTTTTTTTTTTTTTTTTTTTTTTTTGTGGTACTGGGGATGGAACCCAGGGACATTCTACCTCCAAGCTATACCCCCAGCCCTATATTCTTTATTTTGAAACAGGGTCTCACTAAGTTGCGGAGTGCCTCACTAAGTAGCTGAGACTGGCTGCTAACCTGGATGGATCCTCCTGTCTCAGCCTCCAAGTACTGAGATTACAAGATTACCATGCCCTGAGGGCCTCATTAAATTGCTGAGGCTGGCCTGGAACCTGAAATCCTGTCACACCTTTTCAAGTATAGGTATTACAGGCATGTGCCACCATGCCCGGCTAATGCACTCAAATTTTGATCAGGTTAAAATCAGTATAAAAGACCTTTCTTCCAGGAAACTCAATCATTTAGAGGTTGCCTTCCGTGCTCAACTTTAGTTCTCCCAGATCACGGATGCTGAGATGGCTGATGAAATTTGCAGCAAAGTTTTAACTGACTGTGGCTCTGCTCCAGATTCCCCCAATCCTGAGGTAAGGAATTTCGGGGAAATTGTGGGGGTGAGGGAAGAGTGGGGATGAGTGCTTTCAACTTTTTGGTTTGTTAATAGGGATCTCTTCTTATCTGAATCCTCCTACCACAACCAAACATGTTTAATTTTTTGGTTGGGTTTGTGTGAGTCTGGTTCTTAGACCTGCAGCTTGATCTGCCTACAAAAAAATTCCTCTTGCAAATTTAGTACTACTTTTTTTTTTTTTTATGGTCCTGGAGATTGAACCCAGGGGCATTCTACCCCGAGCTACACCCCCAGTCCTATTTTTTATTCTTTATTTGGAAACAGGGTCTCACTAAGTTGCGGAGAGCCTCACTAAGTAGCTGAGGCTAGCCGCGAACCCGGATTCTCCGGACTCAGCCTCAGCGCCACCACGCCCGGCTCTTTACTTTTTAATAAATGTGTAGGATTTGTACTAAAATGTAGCAATCTTGCCTTTCCCAAGGCCAGGTCTCATTGATATCTCAGGGTGCTGCAATGTGGGGTGTGGTGGGCACCTGCCTAGAGAAATACCTCTGGGGTCTGAAAGGTGGGTTGGAAGCTGGGAAATTGCAGAAGACGAAGAGTGGCACCCAGATCCCAAATCAATGCATCCTCCTGTTAACAAACACCTGCTCGGACACTTACAATGTGCTAGGCGTGTTGTTGGGGAGAAGATTCAGCCCCTCATCTGCAGGCACTCACCACCTAGTTAGAAAACACAAAACCGTTAAGTGCACAGTGGATGTAGGCCCTCTTGGGACAAGAGAGAAGACTGGTGGAAGGCTTTCCTAATGATGCGGGGTTTGCAGAAGTCTGATTGAGAAGAGACTTGCATGTACAGAGACACAGTCTGGACGTCTGGTACACCCACAGAAAGGAGTGTGGGAAATAACATCTGCAAAGTAGCCAGGTCCTGGAGTGTCTGAGGCCACAGTAAGAAATTTTGAGATGTTGACCAGAAAAGGGGAGCCAGTCTGGTAACGGTGTGGATTGGTGACAGTAGAAGCTGAGATACCCGTTAGGGGCTGTAACAGGCTAGGCAAGAGAAGCAACAGGCTCAAAGTAGGCAAAGCAGAGGGGCTGCAAAAGAGGCCTATACACAACGACAGGGGCAGACAGGACTCGAGACTCGTAGGTCTCGGTGAAGACTCTTCCCCGCTATATGGTGTGGGAGACCTGATGGATGGTGGTGCCAATAACTAAGTTGGAAAGTTTCCTCCTGGAATGATCCATTCAGAACCTCCACTTCCGGCAACATTCCATCTACTGGCGCTTTCCTGGTCAGGAGACCAGTTTCCAGATATCTCCGCCCCTTAGCGGGCCTCTCCACCTTCTAACAGCTCTAGTGGCGGCAGTAGTGTCAAGATGGCGGCCTCCTAAAGACTGACTAGTCATGTGACCTTGCGTTTCCCTAGCTAGAAGCCTGGCAGCCCTTTCGGGGGCAAGGTTCACCCGTCACGCAACGGGTGTCAGTCCTTCGAGTCTCGCAAGCCAATCGGCATCTGAGGTTGGGTCACCGTAGTGAGGCGATCGGAAGATTGGTCCTTTCCAGTCGCCTACTAAGGGACCAATCACCGAGCGTCCCGTGCTTCGCGGGCCCTCCCGTAGGTGGGGGAGAAGCAGGAATGTCGTCACAGCGTGGCAGTATTGTTACCTAAGGACTCGAGAGGAGGTGGGACATGTGTTGATTGACAGCCCGATTTCCCCTACCGGGATTTGAGAATTTGGCGCAGTGCCCCGCCTTAGAGGTGGGGTCTTATTTGATAGCCAAGTAATATTCCCCAATGGAGTGCTAGCTCGGGGTGACGGGCAGGCTGCTTGACTAATGAATCCTCGGCACAGCCCGCGCAGCTCTCCAATCGCTGGGCGGCGGGCCCCAGTCTGAGCGGCGATGGCGGCGGCGGCGGCGGCGGCAGCAGCAGCGGGGGCTGCGGGCGGTCGGGGCTCCGGGCCGGGGCGGCGGCGCCATCTTGTGCCCGGGGCCGGTGGGGAGGCCGGGGAGGGGGCCCCGGGGGGCGCAGGGGACTACGGGAACGGCCTGGAGTCTGAGGAACTGGAGCCTGGGGAGCTGCTGCTGGAGCCCGAGCCGGAGCCCGAGCCCGAAGAGGAGCCGCCCCGGCCCCGCGCCCCCCCGGGAGCTCCGGGCCCTGGGCCTGGCTCGGGAGCCCCTGGCAGCCAGGAGGAGGAGGAAGAGCCGGGACTGGTCGAGGGTGACCCGGGGGACGGCGCCATTGAGGACCCGGTGAGGGAAGGAGGGCGAGCGAGCAGGCCGACGGCGGCCGGCGGGCCGGGTCACGGGAGGCCCAGAGCTCGGGCGAGCGAGCGGGAGGCTGGAGGGGGTGGGGTTGGGCGGGGAATAACGTGGCTGGGGCCGGGCTGGGGACCGGTCCTGGATCGCCACAAGGGGCCCCCAGCCGTGTAGACTCGGGTGTCATGGGTGACTAGGGTTGTTCTTGAGAAGGTAACTTGCTCTTCTTTTCATCACGACCCTCGCGTGGGCCAGGGAAATGGCCGAGCATGGCTGGGGCCGCGTGCCGACCGAGAGCACGGCACAGCTCCTGCGTTGGTTCCTCTTAAGCTCTTCTGCATACCCTCCCCACTCTTTGTAGGAGCTGGAAGCGATCAAAGCACGAGTCAGGGAGATGGAGGAAGAAGCCGAGAAGCTAAAGGAGCTACAGAACGAGGTAGAGAAGCAGATGAACATGAGTCCACCTCCAGGCAATGGTGAGTGAACTGGCAGTTGCACGCGCAGTTGGGTCCTCGGTTTGGAAGGGTAGTGGAGAGCACGGGGTATATGGCATTAGGTGCTCGAGACCCAGGAACTGCTTGAGCAATTGCTGGACAGGTGCTGCGGTCATAGTCCATTGTGTTCTCCACTGACCTTTGTGAGACATAAGCTGTGTTTTGGTAGTGGTAGTCTTGTGCCTCCCTTTGTCCCTGTTATAAATGTGTTTCCCTTTGTTCTTAGTCTGCCTCTACCTTTCTTGGAGAGATTGCCAGCTGGCATTTGACCTTCAAGTCTTTTTTTTTTTTTTCTTTTTTTCCCAGTTGGAGACCCTTTAGTTGGGACTCTTAAGAGAAGCTGCAGGGCTGCAGGGGGTTTCTTTAATCTAGAAATGTCGGTTAGCCTATTTAATTTTGTTTACTCTTAAAGACATTTCAACCAAAGCTATCCAGTGGGAGCTTGACTTGGGGTGGGGGGGATTCTTACATTGTTCTCTAATTTGTCATATTTAGTGAGAACCTACTATGTGCTAGGCACTGTGCTAGGTAATGGGGACAGCAGGGAACAAAAAGGAACGGACCAAAATCCTTCATCATAATAAGTGTAGTATAAAGGTGGTGGAGGAAATGCATGTATCGGTCCAGAAGAAAATATACTCATTTTAAAAATTATTTTCAAGCCGGGCAAGGTGGCTCACGCTTGTAATCCCAGCATTTGGGAGGCTGAGACTGGAGGATCCGGGTTCACGGCCAACCTCAGCTACCTAGTGAGGCACTCCGCAACTTAGTGAGACCCTGTTTCAAAATAAAGAATAAAAAACAGGACTGGGGGTATAGCTTGAGGTAGAACGCCCCTGAGTTCAATCTCCAATATCGCAAAAAAATAAATAAATACAATTATTTTCTCAAAGCTGGCCCAGTGATCATGTCTATTGAAGAGAAGATGGAAGCTGATGCCCGTTCTATATATGTTGGAAATGTATGTATTGGGGCTCTGATTTGAGTTGGGGGGGGCCATTCTTGTTTTGTGTAATTATTAAGTCTTGAAAGGAACATCCTCACATAGGTGGCGATTTTAAAAGGGTATGAATGGGAGGTTGAGAGGAGGTAAAAGGTAGAGTGGTCAACAAAGGTTCTGGGGTTGATGTGCATTGGTATGTATAGATACCCCAGATCAAAGGCCAGGCAGGCTATTTGTTGAAACAAGAGTTGCCAAGTATCTGTGCAATGTTCCCCTCTTCTTAGGTGGACTATGGTGCAACAGCAGAAGAGCTAGAAGCTCACTTTCATGGCTGTGGTTCAGTCAACCGTGTTACCATACTTTGCGACAAATTTAGCGGCCATCCAAAAGGGTAAGGGAATGAATTGAGATCATTTTAACCAGAATTTCAAATAGATAAGTTGAATCAGGTGTGGTGGTGCACGCCTGTGATCTCAGTAATTTGGGAAGCTGACACAGGAGGATTGTAGGTGCAGGACCAGTTTCAGAAGCCAGGCTTGGTGGCACGGGCTATAATCCCAGTACTTGGGAGATTTAGACAGGAGGATCACAGATTGAAGGGCAGCCTTAGCAATTTAGACCGTTTCAAAATAAAAATAAGCCATGCATGGTGGCGCATGCTTGTAATCCCAGTAGTTGAGAGGCTGAGGCAAGAGGATCCGGGTTTGTGGCCTCAACTTCTTAGTGAGGCCCTTCACAATTTAGTGAGACCCTGTTTCAAAATAAAGAATAAAAAATAGGACTGGGAGCTGGGTGTGGTGGTGCACGCTTGTAATACCAGCATTTGGGAGGCTGAGACCAGAGGATCTGGGTTCGCAGTCAGTCTCAGCTACCTAGTGAGGCACTCCGCAACTTAGTGAGACTCGGTTTCAAAATAAAGAATAAAAAATAGGGCTGGGGGTATAGCTTGAAGGTAGAATGCCCGAGTTCAATCCCCAGTACCGCAAAAAAAAAAAAAAAAAAAAAAAAAAAAAAAAAAAAAAAAAATAGGACTGGGGGTGTAGCTCAGAGGTAGAATGCACCTGAGTTCTGAGTTCAATCTCCAGTACCACAAAAATAAAATAAAAGCTGTTAAAATAAATAAATAAATAAATAAAACAGGACTGGGACTGTAGTTTGGAGGTAGAATGCCTCTGGGTTCTGTCTCTGGTGCCACAAAAAAACAAAAGCTGGGTAGAATAGAATTGAAGCCATTGAAAGCTAGGTGTGGGTGGGATGGGGAACTAGAAGAGGAGGAACAGCTTATAGTTAGCCCCAGCTAGTTTTGGCCATACAGAAATTCAGCCTTGTGTGGCTCATTTTATATTTTTCCAAGAGTAGCTAGAAATTTATATTAAACCCTTTTGTTTAAAAGCAATAAGTAATTTAAAATGTGAATACATTACACTCCTAAAAAGCATGTCTGCAAGTTAGATTTAACCTGTGAGCCATTGGTAAACTCAGAAAGGTAAAGTGAGAATTACTTTTTTCAGGTTTGCATATATAGAGTTCTCAGACAAAGAGTCAGTGAGGACTTCCCTGGCCTTAGATGAGTCCCTTTTTAGAGGAAGACAAATCAAGGTAAGTTCTGTGCCCTTGCTGTTGTGATTCTGTATAAATTCCAGGTTGACTGTAAGGCTTTCTGTTGTGTATCCTCTACTCTCAGGTGATCCCCAAACGAACCAACAGACCAGGCATCAGCACAACAGACCGGGGTTTCCCACGTGCCCGCTACCGTGCCCGAACTACAAACTACAACAGTTCCCGCTCTCGATTCTACAGTGGTTTCAACAGCAGGCCCCGGGGTCGCGTCTACAGGTCAGGATAGATGGGCTGCTCCTCTTCCCCGCCTCCCATGAGCCCTGTATGCTTCATTCTCTACTGATCTGAGGACCCTCTTCCCGTGCCCTCCCCTTGGCCTCCAGGGACTTGGTCTCCTGCCTGTGCAGGGTGAGGAAGGTAGTTGCAGGCCAGGTCAGGAGGCCAGTCTCATCATCTTTTCTGGAGCAGAAAATGGTGATAGGGGTTCAATCTATTCTGAGAGATGCTTCCTTCTCCAGCCTTTTTTTTCTTGGGAGTTGATGGCAGTGAAGGTGTTTACACTGAAAGTTAGGAAGAATAGGGCCTCATGGCAGGGAAAGCACTGCTTGGACATTGCTACTTTTCCTAGATTTATGGAGGGGGTAGAAGTTTGAATCTTCCTTGGAAGAATACCACATCTTCCCACAGCCATGTGGGAGGATTTTGAGATATTCTTTAATCAAGCCAGTCTTTTTCAAGGTTAACTTCTTCACTGGGCCTAGTGTGATGTCCATGTTATGGCTTTGTAATTATTTCTTTACATTTAGTCAGATTAGGCATATAAACCTTGGCTTTTCATACGATAGATTTTAAGAACTGTGGAGAACTGAAAACTGGATAAACAATTGATCGTGTATCTCTGATGTACTTTATTGCCACTGTTTGGCAATGTATTCTGTTAATTCCCCCCGTTAGCCCCCCATTTACCAGGTATGTCACTTTCTGAGATTGTGGCGTCAGTTTTAGGATACTTGAAAATTTCTTTTCCCCCTTCACAGTAACTGGGGCAAAGGGCCCACGGGGAGGGGCATGTAATGAACTATCTAGTGTTCATGTTAACACCTAACTCTCCTTCTTTCTTCCAGGGGCCGGGCTAGAGCGACATCATGGTATTCCCCTTACTAAAAAAAAGTGTGTATTAGGAGGAGAGAGAGGAAAAAAAGAGGAAAGAAGGAAAAAAAAAGAATTAAAAAAAAAAAAAAGAAAAACAGAAGATGACCTTGATGGAAAAAAAAATATTTTTTAAAAAAAAGATATACTGTGGAAGGGGGGAGAATCCCATAACTAACTGCTGAGGAGGGACCTGCTTTGGGGAGTAGGGGAAGGCCCAGGGAGTGGGGCAGGGGGCTGCTCATTCACTCTGGGGATTCGCCATGGACACTTCTCAACTTCGCAAGCTGCTCCCCATGTTTCCCTGCCCTACTTCACCCCCCTTGGGGGCTGCTCAAGGGTAGGTGGGCATGGGTGGTAGGAGGGGTTTTTTTTTACCCAGGGCTCTGGAAGGACACCAAACTGTTCTGCTTGTTACCTTCCCTCCATCTTCTCCCTGCCTTTCACAGTCCCCTCCTGCCTGCTCCTGTCCTCCAGATCTGCCACTACCCACCCTCTTTCCGGCTCCCTGCCCCTCCAGATTGCCTGGTGATCTATTTTGTTTCCTTTTGTGTTTCTTTTTCTGTTTTGAGTGTCTTTCTTTGCAGGTTTCTGTAGCCGGAAGATCTCCGTTCCGCTCCCAGCGGCTCCAGTGTAAATTCCCCTCCCCCCTGGGGAAATGCACTACCTTGTTTTGGGGGGTTTTGGGGTGTTTGTTTTTCAGTTTTTTGTTTTGTTTTGTTTTGTTTTCTTTTGCCTTTTTTCCCTTTTATTTGGAGGGAATGGGAGGAAGTGGGAACAGGGAGGTGGGAGGTGGATTTTGTTTATTTTTTTAGCTCATTTCCAGGGGGAGGGAATTTTTTTTAAATATGTGTCATGAATAAAGTTGTTTTTGAAAATAAAAATTGTTTGGCCTTTGGGTGTAAAGATCATTTATCTATCTTCCTGTTCTCTCTTAGATTGCAGATGGCTGTTAATTCTACTTTTGGAAGTACTGGTGGTATGGAGGGGAAGTTCTCATAAATTGAAGAGTAGGAGTTAAATTACTACTAGCAGGAACATTATGTGTTGGATGATGAGTTTTCTGGATAGTGAAAAAATAGGATTTGAGTAGTCTAAGGGCATGTATGTGTATTCCTGATAGAAGTTAAGTACTTACACTCTAGATTCTTAGATGAGGGTCTGAGTATCTATCTCAAGGTGGGCTCAAGAAATGCAAAACCAAACCTTTTGTTAGCAGACAATTGCAGAGTTTTTGTTTCAGCCACCACTTGATAAGGTTAGCTAACTTTGGATCATTCCATTAATTTGGACTTCACAACTAGCTTTTTTGGTATTTTTGTTGGGTGTAGTTACTTGGCTGTGTGTGTGTGGTGGGATTAAACTCAGAGGCATTCTACCTCCAAGGTACACCAATTTTGAAATACTCTCACTCACTAAGTTGCTGAGTGCCTCACTAAGATCCTTTGGCTGGCTGGTTTTGAAACTGATCTTCCTCTTAGCCTCCCAAGTACTGGGATTACTGGTGCTACACCATCATGGCCAGTTTTTATTCCTACCTCTGAGCTACACTTCTCAGACCTTTTTTTTTTTTTTTTTTTTTTAATGCAGCAGTACTTGGGATTGAACCCAGGGGCATTCTACCTCTCAGCTACACCCCCAGCCTTATTTTATTATTTTACTTTAAGAAGGTCTCACTAAATTGCTGAGGCTGTGAATCTGCAGTCCTGTCTCAAGTACTGGGATTACAGGCATATGCTACCACACCCCGTTTGTTTATTTACTTTTTTGATACTGGGGATTGAACCCAGGGGCATTCTACCTCCAAGCTATACCCCCAGGTCTATTTATTTTTTGTGGCACTAGAGTTTGAACTCAGGGGCGTTCTACTTCAAAGCTACACTCTCAACCCGATTTTTCATTTTTTGAACCGGTCTTAAATAGCAGAGGGACTAAGTAGCTGAGGCTGGTGGCCAACCTGTGATCCTCCTGTCTCACCCTCCCAAGTACTGGGACTACAAGTGTGTGTCATCATGCTTCACTTGGCTCTAGACCATCTTAATTTCTCCATTTTATATTTTAATGTCAGATTGGTCATAAGATTCTTAGGCATTAAACCAGGTGTGGTAGACCACGCCTATAATCCCTGTTCTTAGAAGGCTGAGGCAGGAGGATCACAGGTTCAAGGACAGTTTCTGC
>PVLC010035714.1:0-16186 GCA_004027655.1 Graphiurus murinus | reverse complement strand
TTTTTTTTTTTTCCTGGTTCTAGGAATTGAACCCAGGGGCATTCTACCTCTGAGCCACATGCCAAGCCCTTTTTATTTTAAAACAGAGTCTCACTAAGTTACTGAACGTTTCACTAAGTTGCTGAGTCTGACCTTGAACCTGTGATCCTCCCATCTCAGCCTCCCAAATACTAGGATTACAGGCTTGTGCCACCATGCCGGGCTCAAAACTCTGGTTCTTTTAGAAATGCAATTGATATTTCCTTGACAAGCCTCCCTCCTGCTCTCCTCTCCCTCCATCCCCTGCTCAGCTCCGTCTCTCCTTCATGCTCGTGTTTAAAGTCAGCAGTAACTTCTGGGAGCCACCTGCTGTGGCTTGGATCTGGACTGTCCCCCAGAGGTGGACATGCTGAAGGTTTGGTCCCTGGGGCAGAAATCTGCACAGGCGGGGCTTCGGGGAAGAGATTGGAACATAAGGATTCTGACCTCATCATTGGATTAAATCATTGATAGCTCAGTGGACTATTGGGAGGTGGTGGAAACTAGGTAGTAGGGCACAGATGGAGGAAGTAGGTCACTGGGGGTGTGTTCCAGTCCCTTCCTGACTCTCTCTCTTTACCCACTGCCATGAGCCGAGCAGCTCTCCTCTGCCACGCCCTTCCGCCATGCTGTTCTGCCTCACCTCAGGCCCCAGCAGTGGGGCCAGCCCACCATGGACGGAGATCTCTAAAACATGAGTCCAAATCAATCTCTCCTCTTCTAAGTTGTTTTTCTCAGGTATTTGCCACAGCAGCAAAAAGCTGACAAACACAGCACCTCATCTCTGCCCACCAATTCTCTTGGGACTTCACATTGCCCTTCGGGAACGTGGCTTCATGTCTCATGTTTGTTGTCCAAACAGTACACAGACCTGCAATTTAACCTAAACCCATAGTTGATTAGAATTCCTGAAACACTTGTACTCCAGAAGTACTGAGTTCCAGGCCACACACTGGAGGTGGAAGAAACTGAGCCTTCCCAATGGTTCAGTACCTGGTCTTCATGGGTCTCCCAAGCCTCATTTCCTTTGGTGGTAGGAACACCACCTCAGCAGTCCCGGGAGGCCCCCATGGTTCCCTGGATGGACAGGGGACATTTGTTCTGGTAGCAGAGGGCTAAATGCCAGAGAGTGAATGGTCTTTTATCCCTACCCCTCCCAGGGTGGCATCGCCCAGGCCACATGTTCTTGCCCTGTCTTAGCTCCCAACCCATCATCTATCAGGGTCCCTGCCAAGGTCTGCTCTCCCCACAGCAACGTCACACTGGGGCCAGTCACCCAAACCTTCTCCCCAAAGAGCAAATGGTCACCTGCTTTTCTGTTGTACCATCCGTCTTCTGAAGCACTAAAACACACTGATTTGGTGGACAGAGAGCCACGGGATGTGGGGAAAGTCCTTGGTTAGAGTCTAAAATGATCATTCCCTCATGAGTGTTACAAAGGAAAAATGGAAGATGGTATAAGGTCAGCTGGTGAAGCCATCCCCCGGAGGAAGACCCTTCCCATCAGTAACACGGGGGGAACAGGTCTGCACACTAGCTTTTGGGGGTTCAATTCCTTCCTTTCTTTTCTTTTCTTTTTTTTTTTTTTTTTTTTTTGCGGTACTGGGGATTGAACTCAGGGGCATTCTACCTCCGAGCTACACTCCCAGCCCTATTTTTTTTTTTTTTATTCTTTATTTGGAAACAGGGTCTCACTAAGTTGCAGAGTGCCCCACTAGGTAGCTGAGGCTGGCCTTGAACCCAGATCCTCCGGTCTCAGCCTCCCAAATGCTGGGATTACAAGCGTGCACCATCACGCCCGGCTCCTTTCTTGATTCTATGCCTTAACATAGGAGGTTCTTCAAATGTATGATTTGGTGGGGGGCATCCATGGAGCCACCCTAAATTTGCGGAAGGTAGCTCTACTGTTAGTACCTCCCATTTTGAAGCAAATGCTTCTCAGACTATGAAAATTATAATTATAGCAGCTGTTAGAGAAATAAAAGATCCTACTGAATATATACTATTTCATGTAGTATAGGTGTCAGGATAATCTGAGTATCGCCGAGGCATACCTGACAACCCTAAAAAATGTTGAGGGAAAAAGGTCAGGCTAACTCCAACAAATATTACTGTAAAGTGAATTTTAGCTCAAGTAGAGTCTATAACATAGCCTGAAAATAGTGGAAATCAGTGAACAAACCCTCCTATACTTGAGAACACAGCTCCTATTGATAAGGCATAGTGAAAATGGGCAACTACATAATATGTGTCATGGAGAACAATATCAAGGGAAGAGTTGGCTAAAACAGTTCCCTGTCAGCCCCCCTATAGTAAATAAGAAAATAAATCCTAGAGATCAAAGTATAGCTGGGGATCAATTAATATTTCCTCCGTGAAGAGTACCTAATCTGCTAAATATTTTTACTCCAGTAGGGATCGCAATAATTATAGTGGCCGATATGAAGTATGTCGGGTGTCGACATCTAGACCTACAGTGTGCTCCTCCTGGCACGGTGAACCAGTAAAGGAGAAATTGGCGAGGCGAGAACCACTCCAGAGGAAGCTTCCTCTGGGCTCAGGGGCCATTGGTGGCTTTCTTCATTCCAAATTCCATGGAAACATAAAAGCATGCCTATGAGAAGCGGTGAATGGTTTCATGGAGGGAAATAAACAGTAAGGTTTGTTATCCCCACCCCCGTGGGTACACCTGTAATTGTGTGTCACCCGGGCAACAGTTGGGTCCACCATGGAGCTGCCCACACCACCCACCATTGGCTTTTGGAGCAAACTGTTTGTCAAGACCTGCAAACTATGTGAGACCTTGAACAAAACCCAGTGCCGCTTGAGCTCGTGTAAGTGTGTCAGCCTGAGCTGGGAACCTGAAGGCAGCTCATGCCACCAGACAGTGCCACCTTTCTCAGCCACCGTACAAAATGCAAACTGTTTAGACCCTCCTTTCTCAGGATCTTTCTCATCCCCACATTCTCCTGAACTTCTTTCTCATCACCAGTTCCAACACTAAGCCCATGCCATGGGACCACATCTCCCTCCAGCCTCATCTCTGCGTCCGAGACCTCCTGGACACTCCCTACAGCTGGGGTAACTGCAGTGTCTATGACTATGACCTGGCCAGCTAAAGACCCCCAACCCCTGGACGCCAAGTTGTTTTTCTGCTTTTTTTTTTTTTTTTTTTTTTTTTTAATGATACTGAGGATTGAACCCAGGGTAATTCTACCTCTAAGCTACACCCCTAGCCCTATTTTTATTTTTTATTTTGAAACAAGGTCTCACTAAGTTTCTGAGGGCCTCTCTAAGTTGCTGAGGCTGACCTTGAACCTGCAATCCTCCTGTCTCAGCCTCCCAGGTACTGAGATTACAGGTGTACACCACTAAAACTGGCTGACTCTAAAACGGTGATGTCTCCCCACCCCAATCTGAGCAGTACCTGGAGCTTCTTGGTCCCACAACATAAACACAAAATTTCTCCAGCTGCAAACCTGTGTTTCAAAGCCCTTGGGCTCTTGTTCTTCTCCTTTTACCCATCTGTGAGCTTCTTCTTAGCTTCCCATTCTAACCAGCCCAGGCCCCACGACTTGCTTCCCCCTCACACTCTCAGTCCCCTTGTTCCCCTGCCACCACCTGCCTAACCCAGAACTCGCCCAGGCTGCTGAGAGCCACTGCAGAGACCCGCACGGCCAGTCAGCCCACAGTCACACAAACACGTCATTTCCATCATCGGCTTCACTCCCAGCCTGTCTAGGGATCCGTTAAAGAAGGAAGTCAAGTACAAATCTGTTTTGCTTTCATTGTCAAACTCAATCAAGCCTTTCAGCCTCACTGACATGTTGATGCTCGTACCTGGGAGGACCCGACAAAGGCAAGGCCTCTGGGTAGTACTGAGGGACTGCTTTAACAGATTCTCTAGCTCACAGCTCTGCCGACACCGTTCCATGTAACACACTACCTCGCTTGCCTGAGGTGCAGTTCCAGAGGATTCGGGATCGATTCCTCATCACCAAATGCAGACTGCAGTGGACTGTCCCAGGTCACATTCCTGGAAGCAAGAATTGACGAGCCGCCCCTCCACCCAGGAGTCTATCCCTGGTCCAGTCAGCGCTGGGAAGGTCAGCATGCTGACGGGGAGAAGTTTCCCATAGGAAGGCAGGTGGCAAGCCAAGGGCTTGGAGATGGGGGACCTGCACTCAGAGAATGGCGCCGACACTAATGTGTGCAAAGCTTGGAGAGACCTACTTCCTGTCTCAGGGCTCCTCCGATGTAGAAGGAAGTCATCCCACCAAGTGGGTGGGGGAGGGGCATGCACGTAGATGTGCCAGTGTCTAAGAGTCAGTGTGGGAAAGAACACTTGCCTTATCTCTTTTTTAAAATATACTTTTATTGGCGCACTGTAACCACACATCGTATGGGGGTTAGTGTGATAGAAGAATAAATGCACACCGCCCCCGGGGCATCTCCCTCCAGACCCTGCCGTGCTCCCTCCCCTCCCCATTCAGAGAATTGAAATCGCAGGGACAGCATGATAAAGGTACATAGGATTGTCGGAACTGCTTCCTTCACCCGGTCTCCCTCCCCAGCCCCCTTTCTCTGATCTACTGGGATCCTCTCTCATTTACCTGAAGTCTTTTTTTGTTTCCCTCTCGATTCCACATACGAGTGGAGACATAGGACCCTTCACTTCCTGAGACTGGCTCATCCCACTTAGCATAATATTCGCTAGTTCCATCCATTTTCCTGAAAATGACATGTTCTTTATGGCCGAGTAAAATTCCATTGTGTGTATGCACCACGGCTTCATAACCCACTCATCTGTTGATGGACAGACGTCTAGGTTGGGTTCGTATAACATTCTGATTTCTGTTCCTTTGGAAAGAGACCCAGGAGTGGTATAGCTGGGTTCTATCTCTTTTAATCCCCAAACAACCCTATCCAGTAGAAACTAATATCATCTTCATTTCACAGTTGGGGAAACTGAGGCATGGCCCGATTAAGCAGCATACTCAAGCTCACAGTAAGTAATTCACTTGGGACCCAGACATGAAGCTCTTTCCACTGAAAGCCCTGTTCTGTGTCCCCATGCCTCTTATCAATGTCACAGTGGTCCATGTGCCCAGGAAATAAATAGGGTTGTAAAATAAAAACAGGCTTGAGAAATGCTGGAGCCGCCAATATTTCTTCCAGTGTTACATCTTCCCTTATACTCACATTTTTAACTGTTAATCACTTTAAGATCTTGGGGGCCTAATAGTGAGCCAGATGTAAACCAAAGGCCTCAAGGAGAGAGAAGGCTCACAAGACATTTCTCCCCATCCTGAGGGACGATCTCGTATAATACAAGAGTAGAAAGACACCTTGATCTCTTGCTATTAATATTGTTCAGTGGGAATTTTAAAGAAGCAGAACTTCATCAGCTGCTGTGGCTGGAAAAGCGGTCAAAGGCCTTGGTCTCCGTGACCCCAGAGCCCCGGGAGACTGCGCCCACATAGTGGGTGCGGGGCCTGCCCGCTGGACTGTGGCGCACCCCTGTTAGCTGAGCTCTGTGTTCATTAGCACAGCCCCTGAGGAGGGAGGGCAGAGGCCCAGGTCGGCCCATGAAGGGTGCTGCCCTCCCTGTGGATCACGGTCCAGGACCAGGCTTCACGGGTCTCAAGTGTGCCTTTGAATTTCTTGCTCTGTGCTGTCATCGTGGCCTGAATACAGATGAGCCCTCTTGAAATGCAGCCGCTGCTTCAGGGGAGGGATGGGCTGGAGCCCGCTGTCTGCCAGGAGAGGAGGGAGAATCCCTCTGCCCAGGGGCTCTCAGCTGGGGTTCCCCCAAACTGAAACGCACATCAGGCATCAGCAATAGGGGCGCATACAAAATGGGGGATCCTGGCATTTCACATTCAACAGTTACACCACAAACTTTGCAGGCATTCTTATATCTATCAATCTCTTCAAAACAGTTTTTATTTTAATCACACATGAAATCACTGGTGGAAACGATAATCTTTCACGATAGCTGTGCTTATGCACAGCACTTATGTCCCAGGCACTGTTCTGAGCATTTCAAAAATGTGAACTCATTTAGTGTGTGACCCTTCACTTCCTGAGACTGGCTAATCTCACTTAGCATAATGTTTGCTAGTTCCATCCATTTTGCTGCTAATGACATCATTTAGTTGTTCTTTAAATTATTGTTCTTTAAATGATGCTTTAAATTACATAACTCACTTTTACCATGATTTCACAGGCGAGGGAACTAAGTCACAGAGAAGTTAAAGCACTTTTCTCAAGTTAAACAATTAAATGGTGGGGCTAGGATTTGAATCCAAACAAACCATGATTGTATCTGTTAGCTTCTGCTGCATAACAAACAATCCCAAATGTAATAGCTTAATATAACAGATGTTTATTGTTTCTCATAGTGACGAGGGTCTGCAGGCTGGGTGTTCTGGTCTAGTTCAGCTCACCTGATCTCTGAAGTCAGCTGACAGCTCCCCCATAGTTGTGTGGTCAGGGTGGCCTCAACCACATCTGGTGTTGGCTCCAGGTCAGCAGGGTAGATGGAAATGACTGGCTGTGTGTCCTTCATCATCCAGCAGGCCAAACTGGATTTTTTCACAGAGAGTTAGTCATAAGGGTCTTACACAGACTAGAGAGGAAAGAGCCCAATGAATAAGTGTTTCTGAAAGTCCCGCTATGGTTTGGATATAGTTTGAGGGTGTCCCCCAAGGATTCATCTGCTGAAATTTAATATTCATTATGAGATATTAAAAGATTTTAGAAATTTAATCAGACTATGATGTTTATAAGTGGAGCTTTTAGGAGGTGACTGGGATTAGACTGATGGCTTCGTAAAGAAGACAGAAGGACCAAAAGAGACACACATGCACACCCCCTGGCTCTTGTCAAGTGATGCCCTGCACCACTTTGGGACTCTGCCAGCAAGAAAGTCATTACCAGATGTAGGCCCTTGAACCTTCAGAACTCTGAGCTAAATAAACCTGTTTTCTTTACAAAGTTACCCAGCCTCCATTATTTTGTTTTAGTAATGTAAAGTGGACTAATACATGTCATATTTGTCAAAGATCCATAGGCCAAAGCAAGTCACAAGGCCAGTCCAGAGTCTGTATGGGAGTAGACTACCCAAGGAATCGTTAGGAATAATTTGGGGCTATCTTTACAATCTCCATAAAATACATCCTCTTCTCTCTGAACTGCTCATTTATCTGCCTGGGGGGAGGGGGTGGTTCTAAGAGTCTTAACTCAGTTTTGGTTCTCCAGGAAGCCCAGAGCAGAAATAGCTGAGGAAAATCTTACAGCCAAGGGAGACCAAAAACTTGTCATCCATGCCCAGGTCATCCCTGTCCTCCTCCCACCAGCTGTCCAAGCATCACCCACCACCACCCCTGAGCTCAGAGATCGGCTGAGTTGAACTAGACCAGAACATCCAGCCTGTCAACCCTCGTCACTATGAGAAACAAAATCTGACTGAGCATTGCAGATGGGAAAGAAAATGGATTGTGGTTCAGGGTACTTGGGCAGATCACCTCATTTCTCTGGGCTTCAGTGGTTCTGTTCTATTCTATTCTATACAATAACCCCCCGCATTCAGTAGACATTTACTGAGTTCCCACTGTGTACCAGGCACGTCACTGAACAACAATTGTGAAAGTAGACACAGCCCTTGCCCTCGTGAAGCACACAGCACAACACAATGGGATAAGGAGATGTTAATCAAATAACCTCAGTAACGAGCATATAATCACAGACTGAGCTACATGCCCTGAAGGACCAGAGCCAGGCCCTCTGGGAAGTTACTACTCTCCCAATACTGCCTATGAGAGGGGCAATGAAGGGGGGTCTTCCTCAACTGAAGGGCAGTCGAGAGGAAGCTAATTGAAAGTACAAAGAGAGATGACATTGAACACAGGGTTATCGGGAGATGTTTTCCACGGATCTCTTGCACTTCTGCACGCCTGAAAGCAGAGGTCCTGCCTGCCTGTGTCCTGGGCTATCTTTCCAAGGATACTTGTCCAGCAAACAGCCTTGGAAGTAATGTCTCCGTCTGGAACAACGGGCAGCATGCTCACTGTCCAGTCCTGAAGATTCAGGTTCCCTCCACTCAGAGTTCCTCTCCTATGATGTGGCCCCTGATGGGGCACACGTGCCATCTGGCCCTCTGCACATCACACTGTGGGAACTGACACAGTAAAAGGATGCCGCCCTGGACTCCACGTTGCTGTGCCTGATAAACTACCCGTGGTCTCGGGCTCCAGTGTCTCATGTCTTCTGCTGCATCCATGAAGATGCATCCAGCTGAACAGGTGAGCTTGCAAAGAAGGCCAAATGCACAGACTCCCCAGTTCTTGATGCGTTGGCTCCTCAAAAAAATGACCTAAAGTATGCAGAATGGCTGAAGTAAGAAGAGGGAGGGAGGGAAGAGAGTTCTAGAAAGACAACATGTGGGAAGGCTGGAGGCCGGCAGAGAGCAAGGACCCTCGGAGCACAGGAGGAGGAAGCTTGGTGAAGAAAGGATGGAGGGAGGTGAGGCCAGGGGATAGAGGAGGGCGGAAGACGGTGGTCAGGCATGGTAGCAGGGAGACTTTATCCCCAAGGCAAACGGAAGCCACTGAGGGACATTTTAAGCAGACTAGACTTGAAATCCATTAAGGGCAACTTTGAATGCCTTCCATCACCCTGTATCCTCCAGAACCTTTGCTACCTCGACAACCCCCATCGAATACATTGGGTTGCAGCACAGGTTGGCATAGCAACTGATGATGAGGCTGTCTTCACCATAGTTTTATTTTTATCCTGTCTTGACTGTCAAGCTTGCCCCAAGTATCTGGATGGTCACGGGATGCCGGATAGGGAAGTGGACTGGAGGACCAGTTTCCATCTGATTGGGGAGTGGACAGCAAGGAGAGGTCATTTTTTGGGGGGGAGAATGAGACCCTTAAACAGTCCTTTCTGACCTGACAGGTAACTACTGCTGTCAAAACAACCTTTTTCCTTTATACTACAAAATACGTGCTGAGAGACATCACACCTGGGACTTCAGGAGTTAATTCCTCTTATTTGAGTATATATGATATATTCAGTATACCTGAGTTTGCGTGGTATAGAATCAGACTGCCTGGGTCCAGATTTTGGCTTATGACTTCAGGAAAATTAATCACTCTGCACCTCAGTTTTCTCTACCCAACAAATAGGACCTAGTTCATAAGGTAGCTATGAAGATTAAATGTAAATTATGCATGTAAAATGTTTAGAACAGCATATCACATTGTATGCATTCAATAAGTATCCAATATCATTATCATAACTTGTTTGAAATGTACCTTCTCACAACTTAAAACATTTACATCAAGAACTTAAGACATTAACATCATTACCACCAGAGCAGGCACCGTGAAGCAAATTGAGTATCTGTAATTACTGCATCATTTTAAAAGAAACTCCCTCTTAGAATTAGTTGAAACAGTTACACATTAATATTCAAAACATGTCAAAATGCCATCTAAAGGCCTTACATAAATATAATTTGTTGATAATTCCAAAGTCCTTACCAAGTTTCTCTCTTGGAGTGGGGTTCTAGTCCCCTCAAGTCCCCCTGAGAGGGTCCCAATCAACCCTTAGAACATGAGAAATAACAAATTATTGTTTGAAGCCTCTGTCTGGGGGGGCAGTTTGTTACTGAGGAGTAGACAGCTGATGTGAGCAATAAGCAAATCCCTCAACGCACCCCCAGAGGTTCCGACTCACTAAGACATAGGGGCTTAGTAGCTATTGTCAACCTGTGTCCCCTGGTGGCTATCATTCACGTGGTTTCCACAGGTATCTCCACACCTTTCCTGATTATGAGAATCATCTGCAAATTCCTGAGCTCCAACCCTGACCTCCTGGGTCAGAAAATTGAAAGAAGAGGCCCTGGACTTGAGAGGCTGAATATATAAGTAGACAGTGGCCAGCCCACAGACAAAAATAGAACTCTGGCCCATCTGATCTGCAGCAACCAGCCAGGAAGCTAAACAACCACCCTACAGCAGTCAGCCCCAAAGGACCTGGACTTAACCAATGACTGACACTTCCCTAGTTGTTGGCCCTGCTTCCAACGTAGGACCAACCAGGGAAAACCAAATGCTTCTAAACAATCACATGGGATGGCCTCTACTTCTTAGTTGCCTCCAGCTTCCCCAGCCTCCATCAGAAGATACCCGAATCCTCCCCTTTTCCACTCTAAAGCTTTCCCACTTCTCTGCCTGCCTTTGAGTCTTTACCAAGTGAAGATGATGATGGCCACCTTCCATGAGAGACCAAGCTCTGCAAAAGAGACCCTTTGTTCTTTTTGAGTGATCTTCGTTTATTCCCATGGAATTTATATATTTGACAATAGTAGATGGTCTTAACATCAGAAGAATCTGGAAAACACCATCCCAGACCCTTGCTACTCAAAGTGTGGTCCCCAACCAGCAGCATTAACATCCCTCGGGAGCTTGTTGGAAGTGGAAAATCTCAGCCCTTACCCCAGACCTACTGGTGTGTGTGTGTGTGTGTGTGTGTGTGTGTGTGTGTGTGTGTGTGTTACTGGGAATGGAACCCAGGGGCATTCTACTTCTGAGCTACAGTCCTAGCTCTATTTTATTTCATTTCATTATTTTGAAATAGGATCTTATTAAGTTGCAGCAGGCCTTGCTAAGTTGCTGAAGCTGTTCCCAAATCTGTGATCCTCCTGTTTCAGCCTCTCTAGTACTGGGATTTCAAGTGTAGGCCACCACGCCCAGCTGATCTACTGACTTTTAACAAGAGCCTGAGTTGATCCTCCAGCCCATCAAAGAGTGGAAAGTTTTGACTAGAAAGGAGCATTGATCCAGGCCAGCAGATGTCAATCCTGACTACACGTTGGAATCCTCTGGGGGCTGATTTGTCCTGAGTTGGGCTTGTGTGTGCGTGAGTGGTCTTAAAAGCTCCCTAGACGATTCTCATAGGCAGCCAGTGTTAAGAAGCATTGATCTAGCATGACAGTTCTCAAACTTTGTTGTGTGTTAGAATCATTTGAAGAAACAACCAAGCAAACAGAGGTCCAGATGTGATGAAGAGGAATGGACCCGAGCTTTGGCTGTCTTACTAAGTCCTCAGGTGACTCTGAAGGCGACCAAAGCACTAGAGCTACTGACCAAGACGAAACATCCTAAGGATAAGAATCCTGTGGAAACCCCCCATTCAGTTCTCTTTTCTTCCAAATCTCATCTCTTTCCTCAATCCTACTTGGCCAGCATTATTCCTTTCTTAAAGCTCAAGAAAACATCAGAACTGGAAGGAACCAAGGGCATCTTTGAACACAGTAATTAGGGATTGGCCAGCCAAATCCAGCTCATAGCTGTCCGTGGGTGTGTTACCAGTTTTTCGTTTTGTTTTGTTGTACTTTTAAGGATTGGACCCATTGCCAACATTTTTTTTTTAAAAGAGATCTTACATAAAAATCTGGATTTCCAGATTCTCCTGGAAAACAAAGGAATTTAGCAATAACAGACTCACATTCCTAAATGTCAGTCATTGGCCGGAACTGCCCTTACAATGGGGCATGAGCTCACTAGCTGGCCACAGTCCCTACCTGACCCACAGCACTGATTTTGCTACCTGTCTGGCTCTGTACGCCCTCAGACTACGGAGTCTTCATCTAGAGAGAGTCCAACCCCTCTTTTTGTAGATGAAAAAAAAAAAAAAAAAAAAAAAAACCAAGCCCAACCATTCAGCATGGAAGCCATTTGCTCAGTCCTTGAATTATGGCCAAAGCCAGAATTCGTAGTCAATATCTTAACTGCTTCCTGTTTGAGGGAGGATGGGATTTGATTGGGTTAGCCTCACTGAGACCCCCACGTCCCCATCAGATGCCAAAGACTAGATCTTCCCTCTTTCCACTTAAAATCTTGGGCAAAGCATCTTAGAAGTTCGGGCAATTTCCTCTCTTGGCCCTGGGGCTGTCAGCTACTCGCACACAGCCATGCAGCCATTTCCTTAACCTCTCTGCACCTCAACAAACTCATCTTCATGATGAGAATAGCAACAGTGCCTGGTGTATAGCGTTGCTTTGAGAGTTAAATTAAGTTGTATCCTTAAAACATCGTTCTGGATCCTGAGGCATAGGAACGGCTCCATCAGTGAGCACTAAATATCACTAGTGATTATTTTCTCAATATATATGCTTGCCTGGGGCACCCGCCACTGTCCAGCTTTGAAGTGGCCATTGCTCAGTTACCGCCAATCCCAAATGAACTCAGAAAGCAATGTGTTAAGAGAGCTGCCTATTGGGTGAGTGGTATTAGTCAAAATTCTTAAAAACTTGCTCAGTCTAAGGTTTTTCATCTGTAAATTAGGGATAATAAAGGTGTCACGAAGTTTAAATGAGATAATGCAGGTGACAATCTTCCCTATTCAGTGCCCAGCTCCCAGTCAACGGTTACTTCCGGGTTTTGACTCCTCAAAGCAGGATCGCCACCTAGTGGTTTAAGAGAGTAACTCCAAGCTCTGCGAGGCTTAAGAGAAAAATATGGCCCCAGAGGGTGGTGGATTGAAAGGTCAGATTTTGCTGGCAAGTGGCGCTGAGGAATGGTCCTCAGATCTATCCCTGTACCACTCTGCTGTTGCATCTGTTCCCCATGACAACCCTGGCTTTTCAATCTCTTTGGGGATTCTCCCTTGACCTTGGCCCGCTAGACTCTGGATGGAACTTATTGGCATCTGGGTTTGGTTCACGATTGATTCTATCAGTTCCAAGTTGCTTTAACAGAACACCACTGACTGGTTGGTTTAAGCAGCAAACGTTTATTTCTTACAGTTTTGGAAGCTGTCAGGTTCTTGGTGAGGGCCCTCTTCCTGTTTATGTACTTACATGGTCTTTCCTTGGTGGGTGTGAGGGAAGAGAGAGAAAATGAAAGAGAGAGAGAGAGAGAGAGAGAGAGAGAGAGAGAGAGAGAGAGAGAGAGAGAGAAACAGAGAGATCGTGCCTACTAAATAGTATCAAGCACTATTCTAGGTGTTGGAGATTCAGCTGAGAACAAAACAGACGAATATCCATGCTCTCTTAGACCTTAATTCCAAAGCAGAGATATGGACAATAAAGTATATAAGTAATTAAAATGCATAATGTGTTAGTGGTAGGCGCTAAGGAAAAAATGGATCTGCAGCAAGGAGGTCAGTGTGCCCGGGGCAGGTAAGTCAGGAGTGAACAATGGGAGAGGGGGTCAAAGAGCTACAGGATGGGCCAGAAGAGGAGGGTCTTGGGTCCTCTGGCACAGGAGCCACTTTGTTGGGCTGATGAGCAGAGGGGTGATAAGATCCAAATTATTCTTAGCAGAGTTGTCTGGCTGCTATGTGGAGAACAGACCAAAGGAAGCAGGAATGAGGAGGAGCAGCAGCAAGGAGTTCATTCAGGAAGCAAGAGCTACTGGTGACATGGACCAGGGGGGGTGCGGTGAAGACAGAAGTGTAGGAATCTGCAAACGACTGTTTGGTGAGGAGTCGACACTTCTCATGTAGCACTTACTACCAATGCAACTAATTCCATAATCATTTACTGTTTATCCATCTCACCTGGCAGACTGTGAGCCCTCTGTGATCAGGAACGATGCCTGTCTCTTTGATTCTACGTCCCAGTGCCTGATGCTGGGTGGGCACTCAGTGGATGAATGAAGAGGTGAATGGATGGATGGATGGGTAGGTGGGTGAGTGGATGGATGGATGGATGGATGGATGGATGGATGGATGGATGGGTGAGTGGATGGATGGATGGACAGACAACTAAATAATAGGGGTCATTTTCCTATTTCCTCTTATTTGACCTACAGAGTGGTAAGTGGTCAATTTTAGGATAGTTCATGGAGAGGACCACCTAGCTAAGGATATTCCTGTGATGCTCATATGTGTGTATATGTGTGTTAAATATGTATATGACAGAGCTGAAGTCCTGAAAAGTGGAGGAAGATCATCAGATACCTGTGGGTAAACAGAACTGGAGCCTCCCTTCTTTTTAGTCATCTCAACTAAAGTGAGAGTTATTAAAAAAACTGGGACTTGGGCACTAAGGAATTTTCAGTTTTTGCAAAATACCTGCTGACTTAGGGCTTGGTGTGTGGTCTGTTTTGTGGGCAGTTTTGACATAATCTTGCATAAAGAGACTCTTGGGACAGGCCTGACCCATCTTGTACATATCCCCAGGAGCCCAGGGAGTAAGTCTGCCAATCAAGGGGCTGCTCTTAAAGCCACTGTTGTTTAGATGACATCGAGAGCTCATATCCAAGGACTCATCCAGGACACTTTCCCCGCTCCACTGTCCCAGGAAGAAACTTTTTCATTATTAAACATCCGACCTCCCAGGGGGCACCTGGCTCTGCCCAGACTCACCTATGGCCACAGGGTGCAGGAGACAGAGTTTACACAAACTAAAACCCATTCTGTCTACCTCAGCAGACGATGTTTCAGGAATGGTTAGTCATGCAATTCTGAGACTGGATTCAGTCTGGCCACAAAAGCTTCTTCTATTCTACACGGTCATTAGCAACCCTGAAATCAATAGACGGCCCAGGCCAGCCCCAAGAAATGCAAAAACAGTCTGAGCCACAGCCCTAGTTAAGCTGCTGTGGTGATTTAGGAGCTCACGAGAGGGAAAGCTTTAATCAGATGAGCACCTAGTTTCTCCTTTTCTCATAAAGACATCTGTATGGCAGGTAAGTAGGTATGCCTATGAGGGTCTTCAGTCTTTCTGCCTCTATGTCTCTCTGTGACACACACACACACACACACACACACACACACACACACACACACACTGTATATTTATCTTGCTTTTATAAACATGCACACAGTATATTTCTCTTGCTTTTATAAATAGCATTGGCAAGCATGTACAAGGATAATGATGTCTGAGACATTTAGCCAAGGAGAAGGGGGGAAAAGTCTGCCCAAGGAAAAAACTGAGACAAAAATTGAAGTTATCATTAAGATGCAGCAACAAAATGGATGTGATTGCCTACTTGCCCCCAAAATTGCTCACTTTCAAAATGGAGAAATCGACCAATATGTTTAAATTTGTCTATGTAAAAAATTTTAATGCAATAAAAGCCTCTTTTAGAAATGTACAAAAAATATGCAAATAGGCAAATACTTTCATTCATAAAAATTATGTTTTAAATGAATATTTATTAGTACCAAATATGTTCATTATATATTATTAAGGGAAAAATAAAATGAAACAACATAGGACTTGCATTTCTAATAATCTAGTAGACTAGATAGCCTAGTGGGGGAAAAAAAATCCCTGGCATAAATACAACATGTAGAAATTCTTTTAAATGAATTGATGAGTTAGTATCCAAATAACAGAAATCCCCAGATGTCAAAATATGAAGTGGAAGCTGAAAAAGCCTAATGGCAGGTTGGCATGATGCTTGGCAAGGCTTAGGGATGTTTGCAGATATCAGTAATCGAAAGGTTTTAACCGTTTTGCAGATTTTTTTTTTTTTTTTTTTTTTTTTTTTTGGTACTGGGTATTGAACCCAGGGGCATTCTACCTCCGAGCTACATCCCCAGCCCTATTTTTTATTCTTTATTTTGAAACAGGGTCTCATTAAGTTGCAGAGGGCCTCACTAAGTAGCTGAGCTGGCTATAAACCCGGATCCTCCCGTCTCAGCCTCCCAAGTACTGGGATTACAAGCGTGCGCCACCACGCTCAACAGTTTTGCCGATTTTAACAGTCACATGAAGACAGATGACAAAGTCCTAGACTTGCCCATGGTACGAAAAATGCCATCTAAGGCCAAAACCCTTAAAGGACCATTCTCTTGCTGCAAGTTTGACTAGAAAATAATTCACCCAATGTCAGAAAGATAAAAGAAAAGAAGGCTGGTGGACTTGATCTGGAATCTGAAAAGGAAAATAAATTTCCTTAAGAATTCATAACTGCAGAATTATTCTCATGTGGATTTGGGATTTAAATTAAATTCCCTGAAAAACCATAAGTTGAAAACAATAGAGTGGTTACAAATTGGTGACACTTCTGAGTACCTAGAAGAAGATAATACAGAAGCTGGGCATGGTAGCGCACACTTGTAATTCCAGTACTTGGGAGGCTGAGACCAGAGGATCTGTGTTCGCGGCCAGCCTCAGCTACTCAGTGAGGCCCTCTGT
>PVLC010035713.1:0-16178 GCA_004027655.1 Graphiurus murinus | reverse complement strand
TTCGGGAGGCTGAGACCGGAGGATCCGGGTTCGCGGCCAGCCTCAGCTACCTAGTGAGGCACTCTGCAACTTAGTGAGACTCGGTTTCAAAATAAAGAATAAAAAATAGGGCTGGGGGCGTAGCTCGGAGGTAGAATGCCCCTGAGTTCAATCCCCAGTACCGCAAAAAAAAAAAAAAAAAAAAAAAAAAAAAAAAAAATTAGTGTGGGACTATCTTGTGGTATCTTTTGTGTTCAGAGTGACCAGTGGAACAGAATGCACCCTCACTCCTCTCCTGTATATCTGTATGTGGAACTCAATAGGGCAGGATAAAGAGTTGAATAATCTTTGTTCAAGCTTCAATACTGTGTACTCTCTTTCTTGTCATTATCACGTGTATTGCTCCTTTATAATCACTATCAATAACCCTGGGAATGACAGTAAGTCCTTTTGCATTTAGACTAGTTTGTCTGATTATTATCCCTACCTTCCCATCAGGGAGAGATCCAAATATTCTTGTAGGAATTTTATAAGGGGAATGGCATTCTATGAGAGTGCAGTCTCCTGCTGCGGGCCTGCACTTTCAGCAATGGCTATGGCAAGATTATGAACAGAAAACCTTGCAAGTAGGCCCATCCTGTTTTTGGACCTGGGGCCTGGACCCATCTCCCATTTTTCAAGGTAGACAACAAGCTTTATCTTTGTGAAATTTTGAGTGGCATTGACTACCTCAATGATTCTTCTTCCTACAGAGAGGACAAGTCCCTAAGATGGTAACCAACCCTTTGGTATAAGAGCTAGTGACTCTGTTTTCTCTAGTACTCTTTCTGACTTCTTTATACACATCATAATCTACAGGGGTAAAAGATATGAGCACCATCTTGTACATGCACTGGGTATGTTAAAACTTCTCCCTCTAAAGGATCTCCTCCAATGCCTACTGCTGTTATATGGGGTAGGGGGAGCTGGCCACTCTTCCTCCTGCACAGAAACCTCAGAAAGAGGTTCTGCTGAGGAAGGCAGCTGTGGCAAAACTTGAAAAATTTTCACACAACCTTCCACACTCTGGGTCAACCCCAGAACCTTAAGATGTCTTCCTCTAAATCCACTGATATGTTTTTGGCACCTTTATCAAAGATCAATTAATTGTAGACATGAGGCTTTTTTTCTGAGTCTTCTGTTCTGTTTCATTGGTCTATGTGTCTGTCTCTGTGCCAATATCATGCTGTTTTTATTGCCGTTGCTTTGTAGTACAGTTTGAAGTCTGGTATTGTGATGCTTCAGGCATGGTTCTTATTGCTAAGAACTGCTTTGGCTATTCTGGGTGTTTTGTGTTTTCATATGATTTTTAAAACTGATTTCTCTAGGTCTGTGAAAAATTATGATGGTATTTTGATAGGGATTGTGTTGAATGTGTAGATAGTTTTTGGTATGATTATTCTGTCTATCCAAGAGCATGGGAAGTCTTTTCATCTTCTAAATCCTTTTTCAATTTCTTTCTTTAGAGATTTATACTTTTCATTTTAGAGATCTTTCACCTTCTTGGTTAAATTTATTCCTAAATATTTTATCTTTGGGGAGGATATTGTAAATGGAATTGTCTTCTACACTTCTTTTTCAGTGGATTCGTGATTGGTGTAAAGGAGTACTAATGATTTTTGTAGGTTGATTTTGTATCCTGCTACTTTGCTGAAGCTATTTATTACCTCTAGAAGCCTTCTTGGTGAGTTTATTGGATCTTCTGTGTGAAGGATCATGCCATCCTCAAAGAAAGATAGTTTCAATTCTTCTTTCTCTATTTATATTCCTTTGAAACCTCTTTTTCTGTCTTATTACTGAGGCTAGAGTTTTGAGTACCATGCTGAATAAGACTGGCAACAATGGGATTTGTCTTTTTCCTGATATTAAAATTTTTGTCAAGCTGGGCGTGGTGGCTCACGCTTGTAATCCCAGCATTTGGGAGGCTGAGACCAGAGGATCCGGGTTCGCGGCCAGCCTCAGCTACCTAGTGAGGCACTCCGCAACTTAGTGAGACTCGGTTTCAAAATAAAGAATAAAAAAATAGGGCTGGGGGTATAGCTCGGAGGTAGAATGCCTCTGAGTTCCATCCCCAGTACCGCAAAAAAATAAATAAATAAAATAAAAAATAAAATAAATAAAATAAATAAAATTTTTGTCAATTTTTCTGCATTCATAATGATGTTGGCTTTGGGTTTGTTGTATATAGCCATTATTATGTTGAGGTAGGTTCCTTTTATTCCTAATTTCCTGAGCATTTTTATTATGAAAGGGAATTGAATTTTGCCAAATGCTTTTTCTGAATCTATTGATATAAAAATGTGATTTGTGTCCTTAACTCTATTAATATGGTGAATTGCATTTATTGATTTGTTAATGTTCAACCAGGCTTGCATCTATGGGATAAAGTCTACTTGGTCATGAAGAAATATTTTCTTGATGTAGCTTTGAACATGAATTGCTAATATTTTCTTGAGAATTTTTGCAGCTATGTTCATCAAAGAATTGATCTTTAATTTTCTTTTCTCATGGTGTCTTTATTTGGTTTGGATATTAAGGTGATGCTGGCTTCATAGAGTGAATTTGGTCATTTCGTTTTCTTATTTTTTCTATTTCATAGAATACTTTGAGGAGTATTGAAGTTAGTTTTTCTATGAAGGTCTTGTAGATTTCAGCTTTGAATCCGTCTAAGCTGGACTGTTTCTTGATAGGAGGCCCTTTATTGCTGTTTCAATTTACTCATTTCCTATTGGTTTGTTTAGGTTTTATCTTTCCACTTGGTCCAGTTTAGGTAAATTGCAGGTGTCTAAGAATTTGTCAGTTTCCTTTGGGTTTTCTATTTTATTGCAGTATAAGTTTTCAAAATAGTTTCTAATAATGTTTTGGGTTTCCACATTATCTGTTATGATATCTTCATTTTCATTTCTTATCCTTGAGATTTGGGTTTGTTCTTTCTTTTTTTATTATATGTTATGATATCTTCATTTTCATTTCTTATCCTTGAGATTTGGGTTTGTTCTTTCTTTTTTTTTTAGGTTGGCCAAGAGTTTTTCAGTCTTATTAATCCTTTCAAAGGACCAGCTTTTTGTTTCACTGATCTTCTGAATTGTTTTTTGTTGTTGTTGTTGCTGTTGTTTTCTTTTTAATTAGTTTCTGCTCTGATTCTTATTATTTCCTACATTATTCTGGTGTTGGGATTATTTTATTCCTCCTTTTCTAGCACTTTGATGTGTAACATTCAAGATGAGGACATCCAAGTATAGGAGGCATCCAGAATCCCAATCAGACAAGACCAAAGAACATCCCAACACCACATTATAATAAAAATTTATAAAATTGAGACTGAGAGGATCCTAAAAGAGTTGGGAGTGAAAAAACAACTGACATTCAAAAGTAAAATAGAAAAATATTATAACCCCAATAACAATAAAATACTTAGAAATAAACCTCACCTCTTGTCGAAGTAAAAGATCTCTACAAGAAAATTTGTAAAACATTGAAAAAAGAAATCAAAGATCTTAGAAGGTGGAAGGAACTTCCATGCTCTTGGATAGGCAGAATAAATACCATGAAAGTGGCCATTCTTCCAAAAGTGATCTATGGATTCAATGCAGTACCCATTGAAATGCCAAGGTCATTATTCACAGATATAGAAAAATCAGTCCTTAAATTCGTTTGGAACAATAAAAAACTCAGAAAAATAAAATAATTCTCAGTAATAAGAACCATGCAGGAGGCATAACAATACCTGACCTCAGATTATACTACAGAGCTATAGTAATAAAAAACAACATGGAATTGGCACAAAAGAAGACACATACCATTGGAGAAGAATAGAAGACTCAGAAACAAATCCACACACAGCCAATTGTTTTTTGACAAAGGAACTGAAAACATACACTTGAAAAAAAAGATAGCCTCTTCAACAAATAGTGTTGGCAAAACTGGTTATCCATGTTCAGACAAATGGAAATAAACCCCATTTTCTCACCCTGCACAAGAGTCAATTCAAGATGGGTCAAAGACCTGGAAATCAGACCAGAGACCTTGCAGCTACTTGAAGAAGGCATAGGACTGACACTCCAACACATAGGCATAGGTAAAAACTTCTTCAACAAGACCCCAAGGGCACAAGAAATTAAAAGGAAGATCAATATGTGAGATTGCATAAAAATTAAAAGCTTCTGTGAAGCAAAAGAAACTATCAAGAACCACAACAGAAAGCTGACAGAATGTGGTAAGATTTTTGCCATCTACTTCTTTTATAGAAGACTAATGTCTAGAATATACAGAGAACTCAAGAAACTTACTGCCAAAAAACCAAGTAACTGGATCAAAAAATGGCCAAGTGAACTAAATAGACACTTAACAAAAGAAGAAATATAAATGAAAATTAAATGTATGAAAAAATGTTCAACACCATTAGTAATCAGAGAGATGCAAATCAAAACTACCATGATATTTCACCTAACCCTAATTAGAAAGGCAATTTCACCTAACCCTAATTAGAATGGCAATCATTAAAACACAATAACAAATGCAGATGAGGAGATAAAGTAGTAGGAACTCTGATATACTGTTTTTGGGATTGTAAATTAGTGCAAGCACTTTGGAAAACAGTGTCTAGAATCCTTGAAAAAATTAGAATGAATCTACCATATGATCCAGGTATACCATCCTGGGTATCTACCCAAATGAATGGAAACCAAACTACCAGAGTAATGCATGAACATCTATGTTTGTAGTTGCACAATTCACAATTGCCAAACTATGGAATCAGCTGAGATATCCATCAAGAGATGAATGGATTTCAAAACTATAGGATATATATATATATAATATATATATATATATTATATATATTCCATTATATATATATATAATGGAATTCTACACAGCCATAAAGAACAAAATTATGTCATTTAAAGGGAAATGAATGGATTTGGAGAACATTTTGCTAAGTGATACTAGTAAGTATCAAAAAGTGAAAGGTAAAAGGTTGGATATTCTCATACATATGCAGAAGTTAGGGAGAAATTGAGATATAGGAGAGACTCCAGACAAAGAAGGAGAAAACTTAGTTGAGTGAAATAGGGGACCTAACTGATGGAGATGGGAGGGGAGAAGAGGGAAACACCTCAAAGGTCATGATGTACATACACAAATTTATCAAAGCAAATCACTGTGCTGAGCATGGAATGAGAGGAGGAGGATGAAATAGGGTAAGAACCGGAGGCAGGCTCAATTATTGTTGTGTGCGTGAATACCTCTATCACCCTGAACTTTAACAGGATGTATGATTACAATGCACCAATTAAAAAAAGAACAACTCTGGATTTCTTATTTACTTTATTTCTTATTTAAATTTCATGGTAGTTTTGATTTGTATCTCTCTGATTGCTAAAGCCAGAAGGTCACGAAGCAATGCATTTCAAGCTCTTAGTTGGACAGTTTCCAGTCAAGACTATGATATCCAGCAATGCTATCCTTCAAAATTGATGAAGAAATAAAAAACTTCCACAATAAGCAGAAGTTAAAAATAATCATGACAACCAAACCTGCACTTGAGAGAACACTCAAAGAAATGAACTACAAAGAAGATATGAAAAACAAAGAAGTAATGAATAGCACAAGTTGTATAACTAAGCTAAGGAGAATCATTATTACCTCAAATAAAAAACTTTATTCAAAATGACAGGAAACAAAACCCATCTCTCCCTAATAACACTGAACACTAGTGATCTCAACTCCTCAGTTAAAAGACATTATCTAGCAAAATGAATTAAAACTCATAATCCTACTATGTGATTCTTACAATAAATGCACCTTATAGGGAGAGAGAGTCATAAACTGAAGGTGAAGGGATGGAAAAAAAATTTCCATTCAGAGACAGAAAACAAGCAGGGGTAGTTAACCTCCTATCTGATAGCAGACTTCAAGCTAAAACTTGTCAGAAGATGCAAAGATGGACACATTTAACTGATAAAAAGAACTATACAAAATGAAGAGATAATCATACTAAATATTTATGCCTCTAATATTAGTGCACCAACCTATGTGATGCAAATTCTTCTTGAATGAAGACCCATGTAGACCTCAATACAATAATCAGAGAAGACTTCTATACACTTCTTTCACCAGTAGATAACCATCCAGACAAAAGATTAGTAAAGATACCTCAGACCTAAATAATACTATAAGTCAGTTGGACTTAACTGACATTTTCAGAATACTCTACCCAACAACAGCTTAATACACATTCTTCTCAGCTGCCCATGGAAGCTTCTCCCAAATAGACTATTTTAAACCACAAAACAAGAACTAGTAAGTTCCAAAAAAATCAATATAATTCCTTGCATTCTCTGAGATGATACTGGACTGAAAGGCAAGATCAACAAGAAGATCCAGAGAAACTGCAGAAATATATAAGTATTGAATGCTACATTATTATATGAAGACTGGGTCAAAGAAAAACTAAAGAGATATAATAAAAAATTCCTAGACACAAATGAAAATAAAGATACAACATATACAAATTCTTGGGACACCTAAGAGGAAATTTATAGCATTAAGAATTCACATAAGAAAAATTGAAAGAGCCATGTGAACCAGGTCACTGCAGAGAAATAAAAAACTAATATCAGATATAAGCAGGTACCAGCATCTTTTCCTGGGGGTCTCTGGATAATCAGTTAAGAGATCCACTCTCGTTATCTGTTGAGAGCATACTGTTGCTTACAATAAATCCTCTTGCTTACACAACATGGTCTATCTTCTGAATTCTTTCTCTACAACACATGAAAACCTGGGATTGGGACACCACTCATGGAATTCCACTCACAACAGTGGCAATGGCACTAGAAAATTGTCAAATTAAAAAAATAATAAAAATAAATACAGAAAGGCACAAAATAGTAAATGTATAAGACTAACATATTACTTAAAGACCAAATACAAAGTAGCCACTGGAAGAAAGACATTGGGGCAATTTCATTTAGTGAGAGATATGTCTAATGTAAAACCCTATTTACATTTTAGAATGGAGTAAATAAATTATTAAAGATAAGTTTTGGATGCTACATGTCTTTTATTAACCATATATATATATATATGTAATATAACAATACAAGATACATATATATAATATATATATTATATATATATATGAGATAATTAACTATATATATATTTTTGCAGTACTGGGGATTGAACCCAGAGGCATTGAACCCAGGGGCATTCTACATCCGAACTATGCTCCCAGTCCTGTTTTTCATTTTTTATTTTTTTATTTTGAAACAGGCTCTCCCTAAGTTGCCGAGGACTTCACTAAGTAGCCGAGGCTGGCTGGGAACCCAGATCCTCCAGTCTCAGCCTCCCAATACTGGGATTACAAGTGTGCACCACCACGCCTGGCTTCTATAAATTTAAGTTCACGTTTATATGTAACAACTTTAGGTCTCATTGTGAGTTTTCAGGAATGTGGACTATTTTAGATTCTTATATTGCTTATATGCAAATGCACATCTTGGAATTACATTAGGCATTTCTTGGTTAGAGAAATGATCAAATGGCACCGTCATTACTATAGAGAGTGTCTGGATACTGTTGTCAGATTCCAAAAGAATTACCCTGTATAACGTGTTTCGCCTCTTTTCAGACATATTATAAAACTATAAAGCTCAAATGAAAGTTATTAGAGATTCAAAGAAAAATCTCAAACTGAAGTGAGTTTTTGTTTAATATATCTGATCTTATTTATTTATTTTACATGACTAGTTATTAAGAATCCACAAAATTCTTATGGAAGAATTTCTGTGTTAGTTTAAACTGTTTCTCCTTGGAGAATTCCAATCTGATTTCTGAAAATAGCTCTGAATATTCACTATAGAATAGAAATAAATGAACAACTAAGTCTAACTTCCAAGCTTATCAAAAGAGAAAACTTCAGTGAATTCAGTGCTAAATTGAAAATATTTTCCAAATCACCAAGGATTTATTTCAGCTTGCTTCAGCCAAAAGGTGCCAATTCTAAAAATCCATTTACATGTTAGTGCTATCAAAAGTCTTTTTGTAACTTGTATGGATTCATTTTCCATTACTTATTTATAAAAGTGAGTTCATGAAAGTGGTAATAGCAAATAGACTGTGTTGTGTAAAAGTTTTCAAGGACTAAATTTGTCAAGCAAAGTAATTTATTTTTAAACTTTATTTATTATAACCATTTACAATTTGATCTATGCACCTATAACAATTTTTATAAAATATAAATGTAAGCATAATTCAATTTAACAAAATTTGTCAATATTTAATTTAGATTTTATGACAGTTTTCATATTTCACAAGCTTTTTACTTCATAGGGAAAAGGGAACATTATTTATAAATAAAAATCCCAAAGTGCAAATATCATCTTTGACATTCAAATAATTAGTCATCACTAAAGTTATTTCTCTTAAAAGCATATCTATTATAGGAATTGTGATTTCCATAAAAATAAGGTTTGGAAATTTCACAAAATGAAGAAAATTAGAACATTTATTTAAAAATACTTCATTTAAATTCATATTAGGACTAAAAAGAATTGTAGTAATTATTTCCTCATGAAAAGTAACACAGATTTCAACCTATAATCACCTTGCCAATCATTGAAATGTATCACATATTATTTTTATTACTAGGACACTATTTTTGGTAGTCATAAAAGTTATGATTTAGAATCCAGAGGAAGATTAATGTGAAGCTATTGAAGCTTAACCTTTGTGGGTCCCCTTCAGGATACTAAGAGAAACTCCAGTGCTGTGTTCATGTGATTCAATATTTTCTAAAATACTGGAAGAGTAATGTTTCTAACTGTGATTAAGTACAATTCATGTATTTTATGAACTATCAGATGTTGTTGCAGTGGTTGTATTTCAGGATCCAAGAAAGAAAAAGATGAATTTCTGCCACATTTACTTAAGGTATAAAGGAATATCTTTGAATGAGTTGCATTGACTTCTATGATAAGTTAGGTAATGGGTAGCCATCTGGTAGAGAAGACTTCTACTTTGCCAACTTATCTAGCTTCAAGACATGAGAATGGAGGAACTGGGAGCTTACTATGATGGAATATGCCCCACTGAACTTTGTACAGCATGTGTGCACACAATGAAAGAGAAATACAATTTGAAATGAATAGAGTCAAGAATTAGTCATAAGAATTCTTCCAGGAATTTCATAAGCAAAATTAAAAGTGGAAGATTTCATTCTAATGGATTCCTTGTCAAATTCTCCTGTCAGGAATATACTAAAAATTTACTGTATACAATTATGCATGTACAATATTTTTACATTTTCAGCTGTTAATCACATAATAGATAATTTACCAAAATCTAAGTTTGTAAATAAATCATATGTAGTAATCCTGCAAGCAACAAGTCCAAGTATGGAGTCAAATCCCAATAATTAAACCAAATTTTTTATTATTTGTGTTTTTATTCTTTTTATTGTTTATTTTTATTTTTATTTATTTTTTATTGGTGCATTGTAATCATACATCTTTGTTAGGTACAAACTGGTAAAGGCATACATGCACACATTTCTCATTTAACTCTTCCCTAGTTTCCGTCCCACTCCCTTCCCCTCCCTCCTCCTTTTCAAGTTCAGTTTAGTGATTGACTTTAATATGTTTGTGAGAGTACATCATGTCCATTAGAGTGTTCTCCCCATCACCTTCAGTTAAGTTATCTTCTTTGCTCATCTAAGGTTTCTCCTTCTTTGTCTAGAGTCCCTCTTATATCCCACTTTCTCCCTAGCTTCCGCATATTAGGGAAAGCATATGATTTTTTACTTTTTGTGACTGACTAATCTCACAGCATAATGTTTTCCAGTTCCACCCATTTCCCTGCAAATGACATAATTTTGTTCTTCTTTATAGCTGAGTGAAATTCCATTGTGTACATATCACATAGTTTTGTATTCCATTCATCTGTTGATGGGCATCTTGGCTGGTTCTATAGTTTGGCAATTGAAAAATATGGAACACTTCATGAATTTGTGTCATCCTTGCACGGAGACCATGTTAATCATCTCTGTATCTTTTCAATTTTAGTATATGTGCTGCCGAAGCTAGCACTAAACCAAATTTCGACCAACTACAGTAGGAGAAATACTGAATTTCCCTTTTATGTTCTCTTTAAGAAGTATGTTAACAAGTCATTGATATAGGCGTCTAGTTTTCATTTATACACATAAGAAGTTTGGAAATCATCACTTTTTCCTAAAAAGTATAATTCTGAAAGATTTAAAATTTAAAACTCTTCTTAGATTTATATGAGAATGAGGGCACAGGGCCAACTGCTCTCCTAAGTTTGAACAAACAGACAGAAAAACACATAAAATCATGACTTATGAAAACTAAAATTCCTGAGAAAAAACTACCATAGGGACCAATGCCTGGGTAGGAAAACCTAAATTGTGAGAGGCTTAATACAGACCACTCTCAGCGTTAAAATTTTCCATGGGAACCAAAGATGGGAGGAGGACACAATATTCACCTTCAGAAGCTCAAGCAGGAACCCATAGTAAATATCAGAGGGAAATATCCTATGCGTCAGGTGGGGGGAGGCAAGAGGAACTGTTTTTAAATACACTATTGCACTAATTTAATTAGCAACGTCTGCCATCAGGAAAAGCTAGACAAGCAGAGCCTAACCTTATGGTATATTATGAGGACCTAACTGACCTAAGGAAAGGAAAACATCAAAATTAGAGAAATATAACTACTCAACTTTAAGACCTCCTAAGAAGGTAAAGTAATCAAAAAACTGTGATACTGGTGAAAGAGTAGGAAATAGTTCAGTTGTAAAGAATAGAGAGACCAGAAATTAACCTGCATAAATCTAGTCAATTGTATTTTTACAGGAGCAAAAGCATTAATTAAACAAAGTTAATTATTTTAACAAATGGTACAAGTGCACATCACATGCAAAAAAAAAATCTAGACACACCCTTCATAAAAAATAATAAAAGATGCGTCTTAGAGTTAGATTGAAAATTGTGAAACTCCTGGAAAATAACATAGAGGAAAACCAGGATGACCTTGGGTATGGTGATGACATTTACACACTGCACTAAAGGCACAATCCATGAAGAAATTAATTGCGAAACTAGCCTCCATTAAAACTTAAAACTTGCTCTGTAAATGACAATATCAAGATATTAAAAAGACAAGACACATACTGGGGGAAAATATTTGCAACACATCTGATAAAGAATTATTATCAAAAAGGTACAAAGATATTTTAATCTCAACAAGTAATAAAAACAGGGTGACAATAAGAAAATTGTCCAAAGCATTAGCCGATATCTCACCAAAGATGATACAAAAAGAACAGAAAAGCATAGGAAAAGATGCTCTGTAGGATATGTCACCAGGGAAATGCAAATTAAAACAGCAAATGCTGGAAAAGACTGTTTGGTGGTTTCATATAAACTTAAACATATTCCTAGCATAAAGTCCATCAATTGTGCTTCTTGGTATTTGTCCAGAAGAGTTGAAAACGTATGTTCTTGCTAAAATCCGCACACTCATATTTATAGCGGCTTTATTCACAACTGTCAAAATTTGGAAGCAGTCAAGATGTCCTTCAGTAGGTGAGTGGATAAACAAACTGTGGTACATCCAGACACTAGAATAGCATTCATTGCCAAAAATGAAATAAGCTATCAAGCCTTGAAAAGACATTGTGGAACCATCAATGCATATCACTAAGTGAAAGAAGCCAACACAAAAAAGGCTATGTACTGTATGATTCCAACCCTATCACTTTCAAGAAGTGGCAAATTTATAGAGATGGGTAAATGATTAGTAGATGCTAGGATTTAGAAGAGGGAAAGTAGCATGGAAGAGGTGGAACATCAAAGATATTTCAGATAAAGTGATATTTCATCTTAGAATGATTTCTACATGTGAATGTGACGGGCTAAGATTGATACTCGACAATAGTGTTCCGTCTTTGAAATTACATTTTTAACAAACGGAATAAGTATTTAAATATAGAGTATTACATCTTGACCTTTGTAGCATGTTTACAAATAGAAAGTAAATTTATTTGTATTTTGAAAAAATATGTACTATGTATATATGAAAATATTTATCAAATTACTATTTTTGAAAATTAGTTTCTACTAATTCTTCCTTAAAAATATCCAAAATTTGTTTTTCTATTCTGTGATTGAGCACACTTTATTGTAAGGTCTTTGTCCCCTTCTAATCATTTAATTTTTTGTCTTAGAGATCTCTTCTAGGTCCTTTTACATATACTTTTTAAAAAATGTCTCCACAGCTTGGATTAACACCTAAATCTCAATTGAAAGCAATTTCAGACATTCAGTTTCACTGTCTTCTGAGCTCCAGACAACTTTCTGTGACCTTTTTCCAGGCATCTTTACTTGGCAATTTTACTACATCAAAGTCATCATGACCCACACTGAGCCCTCATATTTTCCTCACCTCCCAAGTTTGAATGTTACTTTATACACTTAATAATAAAATTTAAAACATAGCATTCACTTTTATATGTAATTTTATATACAATTCTGTGAATATACTGCATTAAATATATTTCAATTTTACCACTACTGCTTCTTCATAATAACCTACAAACATCTTCTACATCCAGCAAAAGAGTTTGTCTAATACTTTCTTGCTTAAAAATTAGAAACAGTTCTCCGTTTGAAAATAAAATATGCACTAAATTCCAAAACATGCTGACTCAGTCTGCTTGACTGCTACAACAAAATGCTATAGGCCAAGTGTCTTAAACAAGAGAAATTTATTGTCTTGCAGTTCTGGAAGTTAGGTATTCATGATCAGGGAATGAGCATATTTGGTTTTCCAAGAGGACTCTCTTTCTGGCTTGTAGTTGGCCATTTTCTGAGCATTTTCATATGCTTACATTCTCCTTTCTTTTTTTAGTATGCTTTTATTGGTACATTATAGTCTCACAGCAAAATGCAGTTCAGAGTGATAGTGACGCTCATGTACATGGCACTTGGTGGGCTCTCTCCCGGCTCCCTCCCTACTCCCCTGTGTACTAAGAGACTGTGAGTCGTTTAGTGTCTTTATATTAGGACAATAATTCTATTAAATACAAGTGTAATTCTTATGACATAATTTAACTTTACTATTTTAGAGGCCTCATCTCCAAATACAGCCACACTGGGTATTAAGGCTTCAATACACAAATTTGAGGAGGACATACATATTCAGTCAATAACACAAAGTAATGAATTAAGAGTTGGTTTGTGCTACCACTGTCTATCACTAAATTCTCAATCTGTGTTCAACCTGACTGAATATTCTCATGTTTTCTTCATTCAACCAGTAAGCTCAAGCATCTGTCATCATCTAGACAATGTTATTACTTGGGAAAAAAAAAAAAAAAAAAAAAAAAAAACCTGAAGAGAAATCAAACACTGATTGAATGTAAAGGAAACTTTTATTTTAATGAGAAAGGACAGCAAATAAATAATTAAAGTCAATGTCAGAGAAAAGTCTCCCTGTCTTCATCATTTCTTGCCCAGCATCTAGCAGTGATTGATATATACTGAGTAGACCTCGAATAAAAACGTATTGAGTACTATTGAATCTTATACTACATTTCTTGTACACCACATCTGAAAACCTTTCTAGGAATGCTAACTCTTTGGGCTATTGTTGGATGTTATTTTGAAAAAAGAAGGTAAATTGATAGTAGAAATACTTATAACATTGCATTTGAAACTGTGGATTATGGATCATCAAAATGCAAGTGTCCTGCTATTCAAAATTATATTTATTGCATAGTCTTTTTTTTCTCGTGGGATATCTCAGAACAATTAATCCTGAGAGCTAATTTTTGAGTAACATTCTTCTATAATCTTTTTTCTTTTTCCTCAACAGTAGGGCCAGAAGTCTCTCTGCAAGAGTTAATGGTGCCCTTTATCTTCAACATCTGTAAACTAATGAGTGACAAAATTTCAATGCTTCCATAGATCAAAGAATCACCTGGAAGTTCTTTTTGTAGAACTATTTTACATTAGCTCATTAATACACACTATCAAAGGCACTTGTAGAACATAAAGTCTTATTGTCAAAAAATCCAAATAAATAACCTCATTAAAATTGAACTGAGAATGCATGAATTAAAGGGCAATTAGTGTTTTCATTTTAAGTGCTAATTGGTTCCAGTGTGGGAGGGGTGTCTTCTGATTACTGTTTCTTTGAAACTTGTGGGCTGCTGCAAAAAATACTGATAAATAATAGAAAATTATGACAAGAACAATATTAATATAAACACCTTAGCAATTGGCCATGACAAATACGAAAAATATCAGTAAACTGAACTTGGTGAGATCTACAGGCAATCACAAACAAAAGAACAATTTGAAAGGAAATGTCAAAGAATAAAGTATTCTTTGAATAGAAATCAAAATCATCAGATTAGTTGAGTGCTTACTAAACTTGTGGTTGGTTCCCATGAAATATAGATTCTGGCTTGATAAGTCTGAAGTAAAAAAGGATTGGATTCTGTTATTAAAATGTCAAAGAGATGTTCTCTCACTTTTTTCTTTCTCAGAACTGTTAGTGTTTTGTTTTGTTTTATTCCATGCACCTTTGGGCCAAAGATATAACTAGTAGTTTTAGTTTATAGTTAACAACTTAATTTTAAATTTAAGTGTAAACTTAAAGTTTAATGCCTTTTGAAAAAGTGATAAATGCAATTGAAAAATTATGTCTTAATTTATACCTGCTATTTAATGGGAAGTGTGCAAGAAAGTCTTGAGCACTTCCTGTTGACATTTGTGTGCATATGTGAGAATACTAATGCCAGTCTCAATACCCTGTAAGGGGAAGGAGTCAAGGGAAAGCCCACCAAGTGCTGTGTGCATGTATGTCATTATCACTACAAACTACATTATGATGTGAAACTATGATGCACTAATAAAAGTATTAAGAAAAAAGAATGGCCACCACCACTCTCATTTCAGGTCCCACATGAACATTTGTGCAGTACCTGCTTCTAATTACAGTTGATATCACAAGTCAAACTTTAGATGTTGCTTTCTCCTACTGCCCCCTCCTTTTTTTCTAATACTGGGGATTGAACCCAGGAGCTTTTTATCTCCGAGATACACATCCAAACTATTTTTTTTTTTATTATGAAACAGAGTCTTGCTAATTTGCTGAGAGTTTTGCAATATTGATGTGGCTGGTCTGGAACCTGTGATTGTCCTGCCCTAGCCTCCCAAATACTGGGGTTAGTGGTTAGAAATGCACAGCATTTCTTCCTACCTTAACACGATTCCTTTTTTGAGTCTACTTTGTAGAGCTCTAGAGGTTTCTTGGCAATAGCAGAAAGGTATGGGTAGCTAATAGGATGAAAGCAGCTTCACTGTGTGGTTTTATTTTATTTTCATATGGCCAGTTAAGTTATATGACTTCAAAAATATTTGCAAGCCAACAGTAAAGGGCATATATGTCTGCTTAATTGTAGCTGATATATGTATTTTCATTATCAATAAAAATACAAAAAGTTTATGTAATTATTTATCTGTATCATATTCAATATTTAAAAAAAAAACTGTATGAGGCCCTAGCTTTCTTCCCTAGTATCTCCACCAAAAACCAAACCAAACCAAAATAACTCTAATTTGTGAATCTGTTATTTAGATAGAAAAAAAGCATAGGTATGTTATTTCAGTGGAATTGTTTGATATATGTTGTGGTTGGGGTCTCCAAGACCAACATCAATTTTAATGATTTTGCTGTAAGAACTTATTTGAATAAGAAAAGCTATTATACTCACAGTTAGAATTGATCATCGGGAGAGTGAGGAAAAGATGGCGTCTGAGTGAAATACCTCTCCCCAGACGCTGTTCTTTCAAATCAAATTTGCCCCAAAACCAGCTTCTTTACAGAAAAAAAAAAGCAACAAAAAGGGGCGAAAGCTGAACCACAATGGAAGAAAACTCAGATAGCCGGTCAGGGGAACAAAGGAGTCCTCCAAACACCTCGGAGGGAGTGCAGGCGAGTGTGGCCGCCGGCCTCCGGCCGGCCGCGGGCCGCGGGCTCGACAGAGCTACAACTGGGAACTGCGGAGGTGAGCCGGGGCTCACTGGCGGAGCGAGAACCCGGGGCTGTGGAGGTGAATCTGATTCC
>PVLC010035712.1:0-15648 GCA_004027655.1 Graphiurus murinus | reverse complement strand
CTGAAGACCAGTGTCTCCTGTCTCTTCCGGTTCCAACTTCTTGGCGTTTGCACCGAGTGGGAGTCAAACCCCCTTCTGCTTTCCTCTGCCCCCTGATGTGTTAGGACCACCTGGGTAATGAGGATATCTCTCCATGTCCAGATCATTAAGCACATCTGCTAAGACTTTTGCCTTCCTCTCTTTCTCTCCTTCCCTCTCCCTCTCCCTCTCCCTCTCCCTCTCCCTCTCCCTCTCCTTCTCTCTCTCTCTCCTGTCTCTCTCTCTCTCTTTCTCTCTAACTGGGAATAGAACCCAGGGGGCATTCTACTCCTGAGCTACACCCCCAGCCCTTTTTGTGTGTTTTTAATTTTGAAACAGGGTCTCACAGAGTTATTGAGAATCTCACTAAGTTGCTGAGGCTGGCCTCAAACCTGTGATCCTCCTGTTGCAGCCTCCTAAGTCCTGGAATTACAGGCGTGCACCACCACAGCCAGCAAGACTCTTGTTTTCCTTAACCAGATAAAGGTAACATTCACAGCAGCAGGAACTATGGCTGGGATCTCTTTTGGGAAGGGGCCATTTCTCAGCCTGCCTATCTATCTATCTATCTATCTATCTATCTATCTATCTATCTATCTATCTATCTATGTATCTCCCTACACTCTTAGGATACAAGCCCTAGAACGGCAGGGAGCATTTCTCTTTTTTACAGTTAGGCCTTGGTTTCTCTAACAGTCCTGTGCATCAGAGACTTGATAAAGATTTGCTGAATGAAAGAAGCAGAGAATGTGCATTTATGAAACAAGGGGAAGGGGGGGTTGTTCTTTAAGGAAAGTTGACTGGGATCTTTTGCGAAGGACATATGCTCTGCAAAGTGAGTTTCCAGGCCTCCCTTTCTTAGTTTTGTGAGTTTCCAGGCCTCCCTTTCTTAGTTTTGTGAGTTTCCAGGCCTCCCTTTCTAAGTTTTGTGAGTTTTCAGGCCTCCTTTTCTTAGTCCTGTGGACCCTCCAGTGCAGCAGGCGAGGTGGTTCCTAAATTCCTTCTCTTGTCCCACCTCACTAGATTAGAAACTCCCCATGGGGGGTGAGTGTCGGTAACTGTCTTGCTCATAATAGGCACTTGCATTAGGACTACACTTGGCTACAAGTAGCAGGAGACCTGACTCTTCTATGACTTAGTGGCTTATTTTTGCTACATACAAGTATTTCAGAAGAAATTCTTGCTGAAATTAGGCTAGCATCTTAGAGATGCCCTCTGATGTTCTTGGTTCGACTTACTTCACGGTTAATGCCTCATGCTCACAAAGGGGCTGCAGTGCCTCCAGGGATCACATCCACTTTCTATATTAGACGAAAGGCAAGATATAGAAAGGCTTCCACTAGCCACATCCAGCCCCATTTTGATCAAGGAAAAAAGCACTCTTCTGGATCCCGTTTGCAGATGTCTGTTTATATCTCATTGGCCAGGATGGGACCACAAAACTAACATAGCTATACCAAAGGCTAGGAAATAAAGTACCATCTTTCTTCCAAAATCCTACTAGTAAGCCGGGTGTGGTGGTGCACGCCTGCAATCCCAGTACTTGGGAGACTGAGACAGGAGGAGCGCAGGTTTGCAGCCAGCCTCAGCAATGTATTTAGAGGCCCTCTGCAACTTAGGGAGGCCCTGTTTCAAAAAATAAAATAGGGCTGGGCTGGTGGTCTAGCTTGGAGGTAGAATATCGTTGGGTTCAATTCTTGGTACCAAAAAAAAAAAAAAACCACCAGGAATGGAGGTGTGCCATGCTGGACGCCAGCCCTGTGTTTGCCCACTCACAGCTGGCTCCTATGTAGGGTGGGTCCCGCCGGGTCCCGACCTCCCCGAACCTGGACAAGGAAGTCTTCCTGTAGCACCCACCGGCCTCTTGGAGGTGCTGTCCGGGCGTGTCCTCAAAGGCACAGTGCCACTCGGGGCTCCCCGGGTCTCCAAGGGAGAAGAAGGCAGCGCCCGGAGTCCCTGCCTTGCTTTCAGTCTTAATTAGCTCTCCTTTGTCCTTGCCCCAGCTTTGGGAGTTGGCCAGTGTTTTGCCCTTGAGCCCCGAGTCCTTGCAAAGCCGCCCGGAAGTTGGACTGGATTGAATTGGGGCACCTCTGCCCACCAGCGCCGTCTCCCAAGCCCCTGGGGTTGGATGTTCGGCCAAGACCTTGTCCAACCGGGCATCTTGGGCCCACAGCCTTTTCTTGGAAGCCCAGGGGTGATGAGTGCCTGGCCACTTGTCCAGGCGTGGAAACAGGGCAGCGTGACCTTGGTGGGACCAATTAGTGAACTTCTCTGCCCTTCCCCTCGGTGCTGGCTTGCTCCGACATCCAAGTGAGGCACTGGGTCTGAAACATCTACAAGTATCTGGCATATGATAGACACTAATAAAAAAAAGAAAATCAGGGCTTCTAGTGGAGCTTTGGCTCAGTGAGAGCGCCTTCCTGGCACGCACAAAGCCCCAGATTCGGTCCCCATCAGTGGAAGAAGAAAAGAAGAAAAAGGAGAAAAACCAGAGCTTCCCTTTCTCCTCCTGATTATTATAACATGAGTTGGAAAGATCTGGCTTCGAATATGCTTGCTTATTCCTTAGCTATAGTTTTCTCACATGTGAAACAAGGGATGGTCAAGATGTCGGGTTGTGAGCTGCTAAGAATATATAATCAGTCGTCACAGTAAGTCGGAGCGCGAATCCCAGCTCTGGGGTGTGGTGGTGCACGCCTGGATATTTGGGAGGCTGAGACAGGAGGATCGCAGGTTCAAGGACAGCCTTAGCAAGTAGTGAGACTCTCTGCAAGTTCGTGGAATTCTGTTTCAAAATAAAAATGAAATATGGCTGGGGATGTAACTCAGAGGTGGAATGCCCCTGAATTCAATCCCCAGTACCTGATGATGATGATGATGATGATGATGATGATGATGATGATGGTGATGATAAAAATAATAATAACCGTCATTATAGTCATCATCAAAATAAAAATCCCAGCTCTGCCTCTTACCAACTGTGTGCCTTTGGGCAAGTCACTTTCCCTCTCTGTGTCTCAGCTTCCTTATCTGTGAAATGGAGAGAGATTAAAACTCCCTACCTTCAGCCGGGCATGGTGGTGCACGCTTGTAATCCCAGCATTTGGAAGGCTGAGACCAGAGGATCCAGGTTCGAGGCCAGCCTCAGCTACCTAGTGAGGCCCTCCACAACTTAGTGAGACACGGTTTCAAAATAAAGAATAAAAAGTAGGGCTGGAGGTATAGCTCGGAGGTAGAAAAACCCTGAGTTCAATCCCCAGTACCGCAAATACAAACAAACAAAAAACAAACTCCCTACCTTCTAGTGCTCTGAGCATTAAATGACTGAAGACACTGAATGGTCCAGAACCCTCTGCCTGGCGAGCCCCCCTGCTCAAAAGCGTTTGTTACTGTTGCTTGTTATTGTTAATATTGTTACTGTTACTTGAGATGCTGGCAGAGAGTGCAGAACGCAGACCTCAATTACAGATACATATTATCACTGTGGCAATCACTGACCACCAGCTGCAGCAGCCTGGGTCCAGCCCAGCGTGGGGAGGAAGGAACTGTGGTCTTAGGGTGTGAGGCGCAGGAGTCAGTGGTGTTTAGTATAGTCACAGGGTTCTACAGTTACCACTACAATCCATTTGAAAACATTTTCACTGCTGCACAGGGAACCCCACACTCTCTGCCACCGTCTCCCAGTCCTCCCCAGCGGTGGCAACCATCACGGCACTCCTGTGTCTGTAGATCTGCTATTTCTGGACGTTTCACATAGATGGGATAACAGAACCCGGGGCCCTGTTTGGAGCCGGCTTCTCGCACTTAGCATAATGTTTTCAAAGTTAATCCACATTGGGAATGGATCCTGGCACCATTCTTTTTTACTGCCATATAATATTCCATTGCCTGGATTTAGCGCATTTTGTTTATTCACTCATCAGTCGATGGCATGTAGGTTTTTATTTATTTATTTATTTATTTGCTGCTATGAATATTGCTTCTATGAATATCTGTGTACTATTTTGGGTATAGATGTATATTATTTCTCTTGGATTGTATGCTGGGTCAATAACTTCTCCTTTTTTTTTTTTCCCTTTGGTTGTACTGGGGATTGGACCTAAGGGCATTCTACCTCTGAGAAATACCCCCCAGCCCTTTTTATTATTTGTTTTGTTTTGTTTTGAAACAAGGTCTACTAGGTTACTTAGAATCTTACTAAATTGCTGAGGCTGGCCTCAAACGTATGATACTCCTATTTCAACCTCCCAAGTACTGGGATTACAGACGTGTGTCACTATACTTGGTTATTTGCCCATTTTAAAAAAATGGATTATATGGCTTTTATTGTTGAGTTGTAGGAGCTCTTTACACATGCAAATCATATCACATAAATGATTTGCAACTATTTCCCCCCATTCTGTAGGTTGTCTTTTCACTCTTTTGGTCTATTGCTTTTATTTCTAGTTGCTTTTTAATTTTTTGGCAAGAGTTGATGGTTTTCCAGTAAAAGTGATGATGTGAATTTCACATTTAAATACATTCACTTATGTAAAAAGAGGGGAAGCAGGATAGATCCTTTTACTTTACAGACAGGAAGACTAGGGGTTCTGAGGAGCCCCAGGCAGGTGTGGGCTACAGACAGGGTGTTCTGCGCGCCTGCCTCAGTCTCTTTCCAGCGGGTCTGAGTCACGTGGCGTGGACTGGGCACGCGCATGCGCGGTTCCGGCCTGCTGACCCAGTGGCCTGTCCAGCGAGCCCCGTGGGAGGCGGCTTGTCTGGCGGTCGGCACAGGCGGGCGTCTGAGGCTGGGACAGAGCTATTCACAGTGCAGAGCGGTGCACAGACATGTGTGCCCGTGAGCTGCATCTGCAAGCGCTCTTCAGTGCCTCAGTTTCCCTCGTGTGTGTGTGTGTGTGTGTGTGTGTGTGTGTGTGTGTGTGTGTTCGCTGGGGACACCCAGGCTCAGATGTAAACGAGGACACGTGTGCACGCCTGAGCTCTCAGCAGGAGCGGGTGGGAAATTTCCAGCAGGTTATAGCCACGTGGGCCAGACCAGGAAATAAAACACTTCTGGGAGAGGTGTGTGTGTCTACACCCAGCGCATGGCGGACTTTTCCACTTTGCTGTTTGACCTTGAGCTTTTCTGGATTCAGTCATCTCATCCCGGAAACGAAAGAGAGCAGAGCTAGAAAAACCCCTCCCGCCCTTTTTACCTGAGGCTCATTTCAAATGAAAATTGCGCATCAGAACTGTACAAGGAAAGCCACTGACACACACACGGTGGCTGCTGAGGGGGCAGCTGCTGGCCCAGCAAGCTGTTTCTCCTAAGGGCAAGGTAGGAAGTGTTTTCAGCGGTGAGCCACGTGGTCCCTGGCCCTGTGCAGCAAACAGCAGTAGTGACATGTAAACAGGGGAGGTAACTCTCCTCCAGTAAAGCTTTCCTCCTATTCGGCCCCTGAGCCATTATTTGTTGACCGCTGGGTTCCAGAGTCTTCTTTCCTATCTCACCTCTGTCACTTCCTAGCTGAGTGACGTGAATGAGTTATTCCACCTCTCTGAGCCTCCGTTTCTCACCCTGTAAATGTAGCTGATAATCGAACCTTCTTCATAGGTTGGTGTGAGGACGAGAGGCGAGGATTCACAGACAAGCCCCCAGCCTGGTGCCTGGCTTACAGCAAACACTCAGTGCGTGCCAGCGACGACACACAGGCTCTCGTGTGTGTGCACGGGCGTGTCTGTGTGTGTGCAGGTGTGTGCATTCTCAGCACATATTGCAAGCGTGTGTGCATGGGGGAGGTGGAGCTGTGCACACACCATCCCCCATGAGTCCTTCATTCAGAGAATGCCGTGTGCAAGAGGGTGAGCGTGCGCCCTCCAGCCCCCGGGCGCAGAGAAGATGCAGGTTGCGAACTGAACAGATGTGGGAGTCAGGACTGCAGCGCACAGAGTCTGGGGGTGCGTGACCACCCGGCATTCGGACAGGAAACTGAACGAAGGGAAAAGGAGCTGGAGGGAGAGAGCTCAGGCTGAGCACTAAGGAATGTGGGAGCAAAAGCTTGGCCTTTGAATAATTAAAATGTAGGGCAGAGGAGACGAGTTCAAGCGAGATTGAACAGGAAGAGGCACGCTGGGGGGGACCCCTGGGGCAGGTCCAGAGGCCCCCAGCCTGGCCTGGGCCAGAGGCTGAGGTGTCCATGGCTCCTTCCCAGGGAGAAGGAGGCGGCGGTCCGTTCTCTGGGGGGATGCAGGGCTCAGAGGAGATCCCACAGTTGGAGAGTGGGGAGTCCAAGCAGAAGCGAACAGGGGGCGCATGGGCCTCTCCAGGATCCACCCCAAACTTGGGCAGGTCAAGGGCACAGGTCCCAGCCACAGAGACGGGGACTCCTTGCCAGGTTCTACCCTGCTCCTTGTCTGCTTGACCTCAGACTGTTTACTTAGACTCTTTGACCCTCAGGAATCCCATCTCTAAAGGGAAAACTGTAGTCATCTTTAAAAGCAACGGCTACTATTTTGTTACAATGTATCAGCTCCCTCGGCTCCTTCCCCTGGGATCCATTTAAGCCTCGCCATGACCAGGGAGGCTGAGGCTGCCATTACCCTCATTTGGTGGAGAGGAGACCGAGGCTCAGAGTGGCCATTACACAGCGTGCTATCACATCTGGCAGGAGGGCACCGGAGGCTCCCATCTTTACCATTTGATCTTTTACAGTTAATCGTGGGACTAATTGACTCAGCAACGGGCGTACATTTGATGGAATGTGCACGGCCGTCCAGTCCTCCAGGTTGAGGCTAGAGGCAGGCAGGGAGGCCCTTTTATTTTATTATATATATATATATTTTTGCGGTACTGGGGATTGAACTCAGGGGCATTCTACCTCCGACCTCCGAGCTATACCCCCAGCCCTATTTTTTATTCTTTATTTTGAAACAGGGTCTCACTAAGTTTCAGAGTGCCTCACTAGGTAGCTGAGGCTGGCCGCGAACCCGGATCCTCCGGTCTCAGCCTCCCAAATGCTGAGATTACAAGCGTGCGGCACCACGCCCAGCTCAGGACCCTGCTTCAAAACAAAAAAATAAAAAGGGTTGGGGGCATGGCTTGGAGGTAGAAGGCTTCTGGGTTCGATCCATCAGGATGAGGGCTGTGTACAGATTTTGCAGGATCCAGACACCAGCTTGGGTTTGGCTGGTCACAGCCCCTGCTACATGAGCAGGTAACTTGGAAAATTGCTCCTGTGCTAAGCCTCGGTTTCTTCCTCTGTGAAATGGGCCTTCTGGAGAGGAGGCTGGAGAGGAGGCTGGAGAGGAGGCTGGAGAAATCAGTGCTCCAGCTCATGGAAGGCAGGGCAGAATGCCTGGTGTGTAGCGGGTACACGAAAGTCCTTAGCTCTTAGTGTTGCCAAGACCTTTTTTTTTTTGTGGTACTGGGGATTGAACTCAGGGGCGTTCTACCTCCAAGCTACACCCCCAGCCCTATTTTTTATTCTTTATTTTAAAACAGGATCTCACTAAGTTGCAGAGTGCCTCACTAGGTAGCTGAGGCTGGCCTCAAACCCGGATCCTCCAGTCTCAGCCTCCCAAATGCTGGGATTACAAGCCTGTGCCACCACACCCGCTGCCAAGACTGTTTTTACTAACATTTGTAACATTCCCTTAGTTCGTTCTCTCATCCAAGTGCTCCTCTGGGGTCAGGAGTCCCAGCTCTATTTTACAGAGAGGACGCTAAGCCCCTGAGCGTTAAACACTGGCCTGGGCACAGGGGGGAATATCAGCATTTCTAGCCACGGAGAGGAGCTGGGCAGGACGGCACATTCTCGTGACCATGCCACCTTGCCACCACCACCTGCCTGCCCCTCCGCCTCCACCCACCAGCGGTGCCCTGATTCCTGGAGCCCCCGTTGCCAAATCCTAGCCCAGTTAGTCTTCAGTGTGTGGCTTTTGCAGTTCTTTTGGGGGAAGGACGTGAATTAATGAATGTCTTTCCGTCAGGCTGCCTGAGACCTTGGACTGTCCTGCTGAGCCCGGCAGGGGACGCCACCTGGCATCTTGAAGACACTCATTGAAAGAGCTGGTAAAGAAGGGGTCGCACTGAACCATCCCCCGTCCTCTCAGAGGCATCGCAGCGCCCTGGTCCACCCATTGTGCAGGCTTTTTTTAAGAATCATTTTTTTTTTTCTTTTTGGTACTGGGAATTGAAACCAGGGGCATTCTACCTCCAAACTATGCTCCCAGACCTTATTTTACTATCTATCTATCTATCTATCTATCTATCTGTTTATTTATTTTTGTTTTGAAACAAGGGTCTCACTAGGTTGCCGAGAGTCTCCTTACCCTGCTGAGGCTGGTCTTGAACCTGCGATCCTCCTGTCTCAGTCTCCCAAGTACTGGGATTACAGGTATGTGCCATCATGCCTGGCTTCAAAAGGCATTCAAAGAGATAACGACTGGGTAAAGATATAAATACACTCTCCCCTTCCCATAATTTCGCAGAGGGTTAACTCTTTCCTCAGGCCCTTGGACCTTCCCCTCCCAGGCTGCCCAGCTCAGAGCTGAGGAATTGTGACGTTAGTAAATGACACCAGGAAGAAACCTGGGAAATGCCCTGTCCCAGAACCACATTGAAACAACAGGGGAAACTGAGGCACAGAGAGGGGGAAGCACTTGTATAAACACCCCCGAGACAATAACGAAGCTAAAGCCAAACTCGTGACGGGCGCCTGGGAAAGCATCTAGTTGACGTTTGCTAAAATGCCAAGGCTGGCCTCAAATGTGCAATCCTCCTGTCTCAGCCTCCCAAGTACCGGCAGTACAGGAGTGTGCCACCATGGCTGGCTTTCCCTGGATTACCTCTGAGTGATCAATAAACGACAATCCCTGGGGCAAATCTGCCCAGATGCCACTAGTTGAATAGCCATGAACGAAGACTGGCTTTTACATTTTGCAATCACTGGGACGGGGAGAAAAAGAAAATAACATTTTGTGACACATGACAATGATACAAAACCCCAATGTTAGCATCCTTAAAGGTTTATTGATACTCCTCCGGGGCCCACTCTTTCACACACTGAATTTTTTCCTATAACACTCCTTGCCTTCTTGCCGACTGACTGAGGGACTGATCTATATAATTTATCATGAATCAACTGTCTCCTTCCACTAAAATTCCAGGTCCCCAAAGGCTGGCCTGTTGGTTCAAGTTTGTCCATTCCCGTATCCCCAAACTCTAGAAAGTTCCGGCTTCACAAATGCATGACCGGGACAGTCGCTGGGAGTCCCCTGTTCAGAAGGACCCCGCCCTTGGCTTACAGGGAACTGTTTTTGTGTCTTGAGTGTCACGTTCTCATTTTGCACCAGGCCCGTCTGATTATGAAGCTGGACCTGGCTAGGGCACGCCGTGGACCCTCCCTGAATATTCGTGGAATGAATGAATGAGTGAGTGAATGCATGCATGCATGGTCTCGGCTGAGATTCCGCCTCTGCAGCTCTCTCCCTGTCCACTGGCAGCTGCAGCCGGCTCCCCCACGGCTCCCCCGCCCTTCCTTTTTGAAGAAACATATATTGATGGAAGTGGACACGAGAGGAGCCGGGCTGGGGAGCAGGGAGCTGGAGAAGATTGCCCGCAGCCAGGGAGAAGACACAATTACTCCTGCAACTGTCCGCCCGGCGACCGCAGCGCGGAGCCTCCGCTTAATGTAATTGAGTGTGAAGGCCTGCTGGAGACGCAGGCGCCCCCGCCGCCCCCTCTCCATAATACAGACACTATTGGTTGCTAATTGGCGCCAGTGGGCTCGTGCTAATTATCCTAATGCACTCGACTTGATGGAGGCCCAGGCTGCGCGGGACCCGGGCGGGGGCTCCTCGGCAGATGATGGGGCGGTGGGCGCCGGGCACCAGCCCACGCAGCTCATAAAAGTCGGAACGGGCTTTAATTTTGCATCAAATATTTAAGCGGCTTCGGGGTGGGGAGAGAGGGGGAGGCGGACGGTGGAAGCTTTGCTTGCGGTAACCCACAAGGCGCTCGGGGAATAGGCCCCTGCCATCCCCATCGATGGGTTACCCAGAAGGCTGTGTCCCGCCTCATCTAATTAATTGTGTGAATTTCTAATGACCCTTTTAGCCCCCCCACCCCCCCAATCCTCTGATGTCCCCTTCGTTCCTGGTCCTGGCTGGTCCCTCCTGATCTAGCTGTTTCTGGACGCTGGGTTTCTGTGATGACACTTGAAGTGGTTTGCAGAGGGAGCGGCATTGGGCAGAGAGAAACGCAAAGAGGCTGGAGATGGCCGGGAACTCTGCAAACGCACCGCCTCCTCCGTACCTCAGTTTCCCCAACAAGCGACTGTCCAGCTAGTGAGTGTGGAAGTACGCACACCTCTGCCTGCAACACCTGTGTGTCCTAGGGTGCACTCGAGAAAGTATATTGATATTACCTATTATTCCACAGACATCATATATATATATATATATGATATATTTAATAGTGACATGAAGACATGGTATGCTTAGGGAGTGTTTAATTGCCAGCTCTCCAGGGGAGAAAAGCTCTGATCCGAGGCATTTGCCAACTTCCACCGTAATAATCCTATCAAGACGCCAACAGGACGTCGCTGAGCACAGAGAGAGAGGCGTGGTGGCTGAGTGTATATAATATTTCCACCACACGGATGGAATGGGCGGAAATGGCTTCAGAGTAGGGATAATGGTGAAATGTAGCAAAATAATTAGGAAGCAATGAGGTTTGAACAGGTGTCTCTTCCTTCCTCCCTTCCTCCCGTCCATTCTTTTCCTGTGTGGCACTGGGGATTGAACCTAGGAACACTCTACCACTGATCTACGCCTCCAGCCTCTTTTATTTATTTTTTTGTTGTTTCGAAACAGGATCTAGCTAAGTTGCTAAGAGTCTTGCTGAGTTACGAGTCAGCTTCTCAAGTACTGGGATTACAGGTATGCGCCGCCACGCCCGGCTTCCCCTCTTCTTTAAAAGAATTTAACTGTAAGTTTATATAATTTATTTTTTTGACAATGATCGTGTTTAACCAGCAGCTAACAAAATTCCTGAAAATTTAACAATGGCTCTTGTGGGCCTGTGTGGGTCTGCCCAACACACACACACACACACACACAATTTCATGACCCATAAATCTCATAATTTCTCAGAGGGCATTGCATAGACCAAAGTTGGGTTGAAAAAAGCATTCTGCTTAAAATCAATTTAAAAATAACTATTAAATAAATAATGAATATGAGACAGGAGGATCACAGGTTCAAGGACAGTCTCAGCAGAGAAGCGAGACTCTCAGCAACCTAGTGAGATTCTATCTCAAAACAAAGCACAACGAAACAAAATTTTTTTTAAAAGGCCCGGGTATGTATCTTGGAGGTAGAATGCCCCTGGGAGTTCTACCTCTGAGCTATACCTCCAGCCCTTTTACTTTTTTATTTTAAAACAGGGTCTTGCTAGCTTACTAAAAGTCTCAGCTAAGTTGCTTGGGTTGGCCTTGAACCTGCGACCCTCCTGTCTCAGCCTCCAAGTACTGGGATTACAGGCATGCATCTGTATTCTGTAGCATCAGTGGGAGGGTTGGGGCGGGGGCAGGTTTGCTGTCTGACCCAGTTTGCTGGACGGCATGAAAGGCCATTTCCCACCCTCTCCTCTTACTGAGGCGTTTGTTCTTTTCCTCCCTCTTCCTGAACCCGAGGCACCTGCTCTGATGCCAGCGTCTCTCTCTCTTTTCTCACTCCCTGCTCTTCTCTGGAATGTTCTCTAGAACATGCTTCTGGAATGTTCTCTAGAACATGCTTCTGGAATGTTCATCTTTTCTACCCGCTCTTTTCTCTGGACGAGTCTGCACAGCTGGTGACACTTGGTGGCCCTGTAGTCCAGGATGTCTCGTCTACCATGTATTCTGGGGAAGAAGATTGGGACAGACAGCAAAGAGACATCCCGGCATTTATATCAGAGGCACCACCTTCTCCTCACAAAAAAAGCACCCCAGCGTGCTCCGCCTTAGGCTTCTTAATGAAGCCGTCCTTGATGCTTGCCGGTTATAAATGTGGGTTGGAGGATTGCAAACTCAGGTATCCACCGGGGGCAGGTGGGGATCGTAGATGCAGAAGGCAGGTCCTCGGGGGCCAGGGTGAGTTGGGGCGTCTGCACCCCTCAGAGGGGGCCGGGTGCCAGTTCTCCCTCAGCTAACAGGTGCTGGGCAGCCAAAGTTCTTTCTGTAAGCTAGAAAAGGGGATCTGAATGTGAGCTTTCCTCCGCTCCAAACTCACTGAGTCACACAGAGCCTTTCTACGGGCTGGACATGGGCTGTGAGATGCTTAGAAAATGTCTGGGAAAACAAATGAACTGCTCTTCCTAGGAACCAGACATAGGATTTTGGTGTTTGGATCAGACTGTCTATAACATTTTAGTCCTAATATATTTTTTTCTTCTTCTTTCAATCGTACCATGTCTTTAAACATCTCTTGACTGACATTCTTGTATCAGGTAGCAGCAGCAGAACTGATCTCAGGGCATTAAAGATGGCTGCAAATTCCTCGATACGTCTCCCGTTGAGGGGGTGGGGGGCTATGGCCAGGCTTTAAATCTAGAGGTATCGATCTGTGACTTTGATTGATCAGAAAGGGCAGAAGTAATGCTGTGTCTGTTTCCTGGCATGAACTTAAAGAAGCTGGCGCGTTCTACCTGCTTTCCCTCGGAGCACTAAATCTTAGAGTCTTGAGCCAGATTCTCTACGACACCATATTGGGCACGCCACATCAGGAGAGCGCACACAGCTCCAAGCTGATCCAGCCCTGATAAAAAAGTTGGGTGGCAAATCTACCCATCCGAGGACCAGCTTGCTCTGAGCCAGACAGAAGCATGCCCACCAAACTCTGCACACATGGCAGAGTCAGGCATACATCCAGAACTGCGATTCTTTGACAGCACCACGTGTGGGGATCTTTGTTACACAGCGAGAGTTAAGCGGAGTGTCGACTAGCAAGCTCCCGATGTTAGTAATTCACTTCATTCTGATTCTCCACTCTTAGATGTACTCCCGCAGTGACGTGGTCCTGTGGGCACCTGTGCCTCCGTTCCAGGTCATTTGCTTAGGTAAGATTCCTGCCCACAGAATCGCGGGACCCAGGAGCCTGGACGCTGTAGAGACTCAGGGAAGTCCTCCACCAGGTCCCTCTCGGGACAGCGAACCTCACCCGTATGTTAGAATGACTCTCTCCAAAGGGAGCCAATGTACACTCCAACCAGTAGTGAGTTAGAATCCGCCACTTTGGGCATTTTGATACATACTTATGTGTGTGTGTGTACATATATATCTGCCCATATACCTATATACATAGCTATATTATATATAGATATAAATTATTATATATACTATAATATAGAGTATAACTATATAATATATAATACACTACATACTATATATACTATGTAAGAAATATGATAGTATATAGTTATATAGTATATAGTTATACTATATATTTCTATATACTAATTGTGTATACTTATAAATATATATTAACTTACATATACTAACTATATATACTACATATAGTATATATTATGTAAAATATTTAGTTATATGCTATATATAACTATACATAACTATATATACTATGTAACTATATATATATGAAATATATAGTTATATAACAATATATAGTTATGTAGTATATGTAAGCTAGTATATACATAAGTATATGGGGTGCCGGGCGTGGTGGCGCACGCTTGTAATCCCAGTACTTAGGAGGCTGAGACTGGAGGATCCGGGTTTGTGGCCAGCCTCAGCTACTTAGTGAGACCTTGTTTCAAAAATAAAGACTAGCCGGGCATGGTGGCGCACGCTTGTAATCCCAGCATTCGGGAGGCTGAGACCGGAGGATCCCGGTTTGCAGCCAGCCTCAGCTACCTAGTGAGGCACTCTGCAACTTAGTGAGACCCTGTTTCAAAATAAAGAATAAAAAATAGGGCTGGGGGTATAGCTCGGAGGTATAACACCCCTGAGTTCAATCCCTAATACCGCAAAAAAAAAAAAAAATAAATAAATAAAAAATAAAGACTAAAAAATAGGGCTGGGAGCCGGGCGTGGTGGCGCACGCTTGTAATCCCAGCATTCGGGAGGCTGAGACCGGAGGATCCGGGTTCGCGGCCAGCCTCAGCTACCTAGTGAGGCACTCCGTAACTTAGTGAGACTCGGTTTCAAAATAAAGAATAAAAAATGGGGCTGGGGGTGTAGCTCGGAGGTAGAATGCCCCTGAGTTCAATCCCCAGTACCGCCAAAAAAAACCAAAAAAAAAAAAAAAAAAATAGGGCTGGGGATGTAGTTCGGAGGTAGAATGCCTCTGAGTTCAATCTCCAGTACCGCAAAAAAAAAAAAAAGTATATATTATTATATATAGTAATAAGATATAGTAAAATAGTTATAGTGTAACTATATACTATACAACTATATATACTATAACCAACTATATAAAGTATACGTAGGTATCATAGCATAGTTGTGGGTATACTAGACATAACTCTATAGTTGCAGTTCTATTGTACACAGCTCATGAACTACATGGACAGGGCTCGTTCTGAGTCACAGAGAAAAGAGGAAGAGTCGGAGGGCAGCCTTACGATCCTGGTCCTCCGACCACACGAATGTCAAACGCCCATGAAAATCCCTTTCTGGTTGGGAATGTACTGTCGCTGGACCTGCATTGCTTTTTCCTTCCTTTCTTGCCGCTGTGGAAAAAGCTTCCAGAGCTAAGTTCTTGCATAAACAAGGGCCTGATCCTCCTGTCGATCTCCTCCTTTTTTTTCATAAATCCAGGTTTATTCTCATCATATCTTTGGCCATTAGAGTACTAGTACACGGATAACATAAACGCAGCCAGCAGCCTTTCCAGGGCATTTGATGCCACGGCAGACTTGGCAAAAGTCGCTGTTGTTAGGAGCCAGGATTTGACTGGCTCAGCCTGGGACAGAAGTGCCGGGACCAGCTGGGGCCGGGAGCTCGGGGCCACCGGTGCTGTGGGGACAGGAAGGGCCTGGAGAGCCAGGCCAGCCGTGGAGCAGCGCAAAAGAAAGCTAAGGAAGGCTTTGCTCTTGTCTCTAGCCCAAGGACCAGTTCTGGGGTGGGGGTGGGGGTGCTGGGCACCGAACCCAGGGTACTGAACATCTGTTTAAAATGTTTGTTTGGAAACAGGGTCTTGCTAGGTTGCTGAGAGTCTTGCTCAATTGCTGAGGCTGGCCTTAAATCTGCGATCCTCCAGTCTCAGCCTCCCGAGTACTGGGATTACAGGTGTGTATCTCCATGCCAGCTAGAAGAACCAATTTATAAACTGAGCCTAGAGAGTCTCCTCCTCCTCCTCCTGTTCCTCCTCCTCCTCTTCTTCCTTCCCTTCTCCCTCTTCATTAGTATTACAATATCTTTACATTGTTAAATTAAAATATCACTTATTGAGTACAATATACCAGGAACAGCGTTAAGTTTAGCTAGCCCCATCTCACTTAATGGTGCTGATTATTATACCCACTTTCCAGAGGAGGAACCCCGAGCCTCTAGGAGGTACCGTGACTTGCTTGTGCATGGCGGTCAGTTTCTGGGCTCTGGCTATAGTGGGGCTGTGGGCATGGTGGACGTGAGCCCCCTCCTCCCTCCT
>PVLC010035711.1:0-15978 GCA_004027655.1 Graphiurus murinus | reverse complement strand
TCCTACTTTTTGATCCTCACTGGCACGTGTTAAAATTCTTTTTATCACGGATGCCAAGGACCCACATGTGGGACCGGGTATCCCACAACAGTACCACAAAATCAATCAATCAACCAATCAATACAATCTGAAGAGACAGAAACTATCAGAACCATTTTCAGATATGGCAGAGATTTTAGAATGATTGGTTTAGGAATTTTAAATATAACTATGATTAATATGCTAAGAATTTTAATGGAAACGTGAACAAAATGCAACAGCAGATGAATAATGTAAGGAGAGACAAAAACTCTAAGAAAATTTTAAAGGAAATGATAGAAAACAAAAACCATGTAATGAAATGAAGATTAGACATGACCATGTAAAAAATCAGTAAGCTTGAAGCTATAACAATATAATTCTTTAAAACAGAACAAAAAGGAAAATAAAAAGATAGAATACTTAAGAACTTGGAACAACTAGAAAAGGTAATACACATGTAGTGGGAATTCTAGAGGAGAAGCAAGAAAGGAAAAGAAGAAATACTTGAAATAATAATGCCTAAGAATTTTTCAAAGTTAATGACAGATACCAAACTAAATATCTATGAGGCTCAGAAAACACCAGGCAGGATAAATTAAAATGAACAAACAAACAAACCTACATCTAAAAATATCATTCAAATTATAGAAAATTAAAGAAAAAAGTCAAGTTGGGCATAGTGGTACATATCTGTAATCCCAATACTTGGGAGGCCGAGACAGGAGGGTTGTAGGTTCAAGCACAGTCTCAGCAAGTAGTAAGATTCTTATCAACCTAGCAAGACCCTGTTTCAGGAAAAGATTAAAATAATGGAAAGAATAAAAATAAAATAGGGCTGGGGATGAAGACAAGGTAGAATGCCCCTGGATTCAATTTTCAGGAACACACACACACACACACACACACACACACACACACACACACACACATCTCAGAAACTGGGGGGTTGGCCTATAGATGAACAAAGATAAAATTACATTGACCTTCTTTCAGAAATCATGCAATCAAGAGAAGATTTAAGTTTTGAAAGAATAAAACCACTCAGAATTCTGTATTCAGTAAAATTATTCTTCAAAAGTGGGAATGCAAAGAATTTCTCAGAAAAAAGAGTCAGTTTGTTGCCAGCTTCAAGGAAAAGGAAAATGATACCAGTCATAAATACACACACACACACACACACACACACACACACACACACACACGAAGAAATAAAAAATAGATTTTCTTTATATTACAAATAAGTTTGTTCAAAATAATAGCAATAGTATATTTGGTAATCATAGCTTATGGATAGTGAAATGAATGACAACAATGTTGTACAGGATAGGAGAGAGGAATTGGAACACTCTGAAATAATAATGTCCTACCACTAACCATGAAAGGATACACAGTATTATTTGAAAGTAGACTTGGAATATTGTAAATATATATTGCAGACTCTGGGGCAACTGTGAAAAAAAGTTATAATTGATATGCTAAGAAAGGAGAAAATAATGGAAGCATTATAAATGAGTAGGCAGAGGAAGAGAAAGACTAACAAAGCATCAAATGACAAAGTAAAAAAGAAACAGTCACAAATAAGGAAATACATTAATCCAACTGTATGGATTCACCTTGACATGATTGCGGCTATCTTTTTTTTTCTAGAAGATAATAAAGGAAAAAACTGAGGTGACCTAGGCTTGGCAGTGAGGGTATTCTCCTCCTACCATCCATCCCAATGCTGAGGATTGAACCCGGTGCCTTGTGCATGCTAGACAAGCATTCTACTACTGAGCAACATCCCCACCTCTTGGTAATGAGTTCTTAGATATAACACCAAAAGCAAAGTGCAAAAAAGAAAAAATCTGAGAAACTAAATGTCATAAAATTTTCTGTTCCATGAAGAATATTGTTAAGAGAATTAAATGAAAACTCACAAACAGGAGAAAATAATTTCAAAACTGATAAAAGGACTTGTATATAAAATATCAAAACAACTCTTAAAATTCAATAATCAGAAAACAATCCAATTATAATATGGGTAATTATAACATGGGCAAATATCTAGAGAACCGAAAAACAGAACGTGAGTGAACCCTACTAGACATAGAGTTTAGTTAATAATATATCAAGAATAGTTAATCAATTTCAACAAATGAGCCACCATGCCCGGCTTGAACTCTGTACTTGCTGTTTTTCTGCATGCCTAAAATTTCTCTAAGAAATAGTCAATTAATTTAAAAAAAAATGCACTAGAAATGACCAAATATATACAGACACATACATATTTATATATTTAAGTAGTACTTTTGTTTTACTTTTCTTCATCTTTTAAGCACTGTTTTTTGTGTTTTTTTTTTAGCAATAAGCAATTATTTCATATTTCAAATTATTATTTAAAAACAATTAGGCCAATGAATAAATTTGACATCACCAGAATCACAATACCATCAAGATGAAATTAAATCCAGGAAATTCTGGTATTTGACACTGTTGCCCAGTTAATACAATCTCTAACCTTTCTTTTCTTGTTTAATATTAAGTTAAAAAAAATGCTATATCCCCTTCGGGTTATTTTCTGGAAAGAATAAATGAGAAAAGCTCTTTGAAGATTAAAAAATTGAAAAAGGATAATGTTTTAGTAGTTGCTAAATATTATTAACCTATTTTGTCCTATTGACCCAGATGTGGAACACATATAAAAACTTAAATATATATGCATAAAAATAATAAAAATATAACCATATTATAATATTCATTTATGTTTGTTGATTAATATAACAATACATAGAAGCTCTAGTTGTACCTGTGTCAATTTCATTGAAATATTTATAGAATTGAAAGCTTAGGACTTAATGGGTTAGGATAGGAAAGGTTGAGGTTTTTCTTTTTTTTTTTTTTTTTTTGCGGTACTGGGGATTGAACCCAGGGACATTCTACCTCCAAGCTATACCCCCAGCCCTATTTTTTATTCTTTATTTTGAAACCGAGTCTCACTAAGTTCCGGAGGGCCTCACTAGGTAGCTGAGGCTGGCTGCGAACCTGGATCCTCCGGTCTCAGCCTCCCCGAATGCTGGGATTACAAGAGTGCGCCAACACCTGGAAATGATTCAATGAAACCTCTAACCAAGTAACAAAGGCCAAAACTTTCACAAATTAGAAACACAAAGACAGTCTTCTAATTAAATCAAATAACTTTTTGGCCAAACTAAAAGACCATATAGAGAAGCAGCTTAAATTAAATAAAAGTATGAGTCATAGGTTACCTGAGACTACTCAACTTGGGAAGAAACTTGTTCTGTTTGAATATAATTTCTTCTTCAATGTAGATGTTTTTAAGCTTATAACTAAGAACTTTCTAGTCAATATTGCTATAAAGCCTATTAATTTGATAAAAGCAGAAATACATTTTTTCCAAAGTCCTCTATCCTTCATGACAGACATATAAAATTTGTCCTTATGTAATAGTTTCTTGTTCTTTACTAATTGATGAACTTTTAAGGCTTAAAAGAAACCAAACTAATAAGTCCTTCTCCCTACATCCATCTGATGGTATTTTCATTTATTTGACAAAAATCAAGTGTTCGAATTGTTCTTAACAAATCAAAACTTTATTTTTATTGGTAATGTCTTTGATATAATAATCTCATATCCATGAATAGGCCTCACCCATTCACTTAAGCCTTCCTAAGTAGCTTGTAGTAGTTCCATTATAATAATGCATGCTTTATTTTATTTCAGCATTATAGGGTAGAAAGATTCACTTCATATTAAATTTATTATTTAAAAATAGATTTAGTATCAGGTGTTTCAGGCTAGATTTGGGACTGCATAAGTGAGATCTGTGTTAGGGGATGATAAGAATGCATTTAAAATTTTAATTGAAGAATGCCAGACACCAGAGGCAAACAGCCTGCAATTGCTTAAAACGCTAAATAAAGCCAGCTGCTAAAAAGGGCAAGGTTGCTGGTGATTATAGCTGTTTACCATGATGCAACAAATACACAAAAGCTCTCTATTTTTTAAGGTGTTTTATCCACATGGTAGTTGGTGATCTTTGCTCATCATTTTTTGGGGTTAAGTATGGCATAAAACTATCAAAAATGAAGAAAATGTGTCTTTTAAATATTTACCACTTGAAATGATCTACAATTACATCTCCTTTAATTAATTTAGAAGAGCATTGGCTGCATTGTTCTCACTGTTCTATGTAATGGCCACCGAGAGAAAACAAATTCTTTCATTCACTGCTAACAGAGTAAACTGGTCCGAATCTCTTTTTTGAACTGGCATACTGGGTGGGAGATTGCAAAAATGCATTGTCTCACATTCCACTGACTAAAGAGATTGTAAAAAATGACAAGTTAAAAAAAAAAGATTCTGAACTTTTACCTCTTATTCTTCTGGTAGTCAGTAACCTAATTATAAAGAGAAGGAATGAAAGGATAAAGAGCAATAGCCTTTTAAAAAGTCACAAATTAAATGTTTTTCATTTTTTTTTCAGAACTGGGGATTGAACCCAGGGGTATTCTACCTCTGAGCTACATCCCCAGTCCTATGTTTATTTTTTATTTTGAAACAGGATCTCACTAAATTGTGGAGTGCCTCACAAAATAGCTGAGGCTGGTCGTGAACCCGGATCCTCCGGTCTCAGCCTCCCAAATACTGGGATTACAAGCGTGTGCCATTACGCCCAGGGAACATTTTTTTTTTGCCCTCCCCCCCCTTTTTTTGTGGTACTAGGAATTGAACCCTGGGGCATTCTACCTCTGAGTTATATCTCAGCAGCGTTCTACCTCCAAGCTATACCCCTGGCCCTATTTTTTTATTCTTTATTTTGAAACCGAGTCTCACTAAGTTTCGGAGTGCCTCACTAGGTAGCTGAGGCTGGCCTAGAACCCAGATCCTCCTGTCTCAACCTTAAGTACTGGGATTACAAGCCTGTGCTACCACGCCCAGCTCCCTTGTTATTTTTAAAGAATGACATGGCTAGAGGGCACAGACTTTTTTAGCCACCACTCAAAGAGTGCATTCAAGTGTTCTCAGAATGATTCTTTTCTTGTCTTTATTTTGTCATGTCAGCATATTCTAAAGACCCACTGGCAATTCATAAAGACACACACAATGGCAAGGAAGTCTTTAAGAAAAGATAAGGCAAATACATTAATTTACAGATGTTTTTTTTTTTTTTTTTTGCGGTACTGGGGATTGAACTCAGGGGCATTCTACCTCCGAGCTATACCCCCAGTCCTATTTTGTATTCTTTTATTTTGAAACCGAGTCTCACTAAGTTGCGGAGTGCCTCACTAGGTAGCTGAGGCTGGCCGCGAACCCGGATCCTCCGGTCTCAGCCTCCCGAATGCTGGGATTACAAGCAAGCGTGCGCCACCACGCCCGGCAATTTACAGATGTATTTTTAATGCACCTGTGGCTACTCCTGTTTTTATACAATTAGAGATAATTCTCCAAAGAAAATAGAACACTGCTAATAAATAGTCAAGGGTGTATTCAACTGATATGGTAAAACCTACTGGTGTTTTTTTCAAATAACTGAAAATGCCATCAAATATACATTTATATAAATATATTATCAATATCAAACAAAATATCTACAACAACATACATCATAGACACCAAAGGTGCAATTTATCACTAATGTATATTTTCAGGCTAAGAAAAATGTCCAAAAAAAGAGATTTCATTTAACCAAATAAGAAACATTTACTTTAAATTATATATCTCCAAAAAAATTATATATCCCCAGAAGAACAGGGAGGAGTGACTTGCTCATATACATTAATTAGTTCAATGATTACAGATTAGTGTCAATGATATTGAGGAAAAGAATAGCTTAAAGCTATTATTAGCACTTATAAGTGTCACAAATATAGATACATTTATTACTCATACAATAGATTCCAGTCTGCACAAACTACAAAATTAGGGAATTTTTATGCTTTCCCTGACTTTATTTATTTATTTATTTTTTTTTGCGGTACTGGGGATTGAACTCAGGGGCATTCTACCTCCAAGCTATACCCCAAGCCCTATTTTTTATTCTTTATTTCTTTATTTTGAAACCAAATCTCACTAAGTTGCGGAGTGCCTCACTAGGTAGCTGAGGCTGGCCGCGAACCCGGATCCTCTGGTCTCAGCCTCCCGAATGCTGGGGCCCGGCTTCCCTGACTTTATTTTTGATGTTTGAATTTTTCTATTTTCTTTTCTTTTCCCTTCCTCTCTCCCTCCCTCCTTTCCTTCCTTCCTTTTCTTTGCTAGGGTTCAAACCCAGGGCCTCTTACAGGCTGAGTAATGGCTTTATTTCTGAGCTACATCCTCAGCCTTGGAAGAATTTTCCATCAACATGGAGTACTTTATCCTATTCTCTCTTTGAGAATAAAATCCAAACACTTGATCAAACACTTAAGTGTCATATTCTAAATTGTGAGAAAAAAAATACATTTTCCAATGATGTAGTTGTATGCTTTTTGTGCTGGGGCTTAAACCTAGGGTCATGCAAATGCTAAACATGCACTCTACTACTGAGCCATACTCTTTTCCTGTGTGAATAATTTAAAAGATACAACTCTTTCAGGTGATATACATTATATATTTGGTACTGTTGACAATAAAGGGTTGAGTAAGAACAATGCCAATCCTGCCAATTTCCTCATTTCAATTAAAAAATTTCCTTTGTGTTAGGCTCTGGGTTCAACTCCCAGTGGAAGGAAGGAAGGAAGGAAGGGAGGGAAGGAGGGAGGGAGAGGGGAGGGAGAGGGGAGGGGAGGGGAAAAGGGAGGAAGGAAAAATCCTCACAAGCAATGATACATTAATTACTTTGCCAATACTCTTCAAAAGCATGATTTTTGCATTGTCTTCCATAGTCACTGCAAATGTGTCATAAAATTACATGCTGAATTCCTTTAAATAAGAACCTATTAAAAATTGCAATTACTGTAAATGTAAACAATTTTCTCTATGCAGTGACAATTCAGAATGAATACAAAATGCAAGGTTTATTTAATGAAAAGACTATCATTTTTTGCATCTGTACAGCTTTAAAAGTACTTGCAGCTAAGCACCCTCTATCAGATTTGTTTCTGGTTCACTTGAAAAATGCAATATAACTAAGTGAGGCCCTCCACCACTTAGTGAGACCTTGTTTGAAAATAAAGACTAAAAAAATAGGGCTGGGGGTGTAGCTTGGAGATAGAATGCCCCTGGGTTCAATACCCAGTACCACAAAAAGAAAAAAAAAATAGAAAAACTCAATATAACTATCAAAACTGATTTTTTTTTTTAGTTACATTCAACTAAAGGCTGAGAAGCAGATGGTTTAATTCTTTCTTCTATACAGAATACAGTTCCCCAAATCAGAGGCAGAAAAAAAAATAATGACCAAGAATTCTAATATTTTGGCACTTACTGTGACAAGCAAAAGCATTTTTATCATCATTTGTCAAGCATTCCTGTATAGAATCCCATAGCTAAGATTTTGGTGATTTTACAATTTCCTAAAACCAGTTCCAAATGCTACTTTGTATAATCTTTCTGGCAGGAATGAGGACACCCTTCAACCCCTTGGGGGTCTTGTTTACATTTTTATTTAACATCATTTTTCCTTATGAGACAGATTTCTAAAATGTTTGAGTTTATTTCCTACTAGAGGAAACTTATTGAGCATAGGAGTTTTAATCAACTATATTGAGGTTGGCAACCTTTTTCTACAAAGGGCCAAATAGCAAATATTTTATGCTTTGCAACCTATGTATTTTTCTGCTGCTGCTTAAAATAACTGTTTAAAAATGTATCAGGCTTACTTATAAAACTAGGGTGCCTGGACTATCATTTGTTAATTCCTGAGCAGGATGCTTAAAGGTCAGGTTTTGAAGTCAGACAGGACTTCTATATCTTAGTAGCTGTATTATCTCTGGTAAGTTCCTTACCTATATTAAATGTGAATAATCTAGTGTTTATTGGGCATGTTATATGAGATAAAATATGTAAAATTACAATTATTTTAACCAATACAAATATGTGAATGCAAAGTTTCATCACAATAAAGCTCATCTTAGTAACATATCATGAAAGTTAATTCTAGTGGAATTTTGTTATAAACAACAATAAGGTCATTTAAAAAAATTTTTCAAACATTTTCATGCATATTATCTCATTTGCTCCCTACCAGAAACCTGTGAATTACATAGCTTAAGCTATATTTTCTTTATATAACAGATATAAAAAAATCAAAGACCATTCTGCTTATCATAGGCAATTTAATAAAAACAAAAAATGAGTAACAAATATTGGTGAGTACCACGAGAGAACAAGGAAACAAAAATTGAAGGAAAGATATTCTATAAAGAAGAAATTACTTGTCCCTAGTATAGAAAACAAGAGCACCTGGATTCTATTTCTACCTCTATCAACCTTGGATAGGGTCTAAATAGACTTTAGAGGATTTTTTCAAAAACTTTTTGAATGAAATTGTATCCACTCCACAGTGACTGTGATTATAATTATGTATTGCTTCTTCCTAAATCACATTTTTTTTTTTAAATCCCTGAACTCATTCTGCCAGAACTTTGTCTAAAAAGGGCAGAATATATTGCTAAAAGATTCATTCTTAGCAAAAGACTTAAGAAAAACCCCACAAAATCTACAATTTAATAAAAGTGTTTCACACAGCTTGAAGGATAATGTTTTGAGATATGAAAGGAAAGGGGTTTGGGAGAGGTTAAGTTTTGTTTCTTTTTCTGCACTTAATGTGTTCTGGTCAAGGTTTTGGCACTGCATAAATAATCCAGAAGACCTAGACCCTGGGGCCACATATAAAGATAAATAGATAAAAAAAAACCAAAAACTCAGGTATAGAATGGTGCTTAGTTTTCTACCAAAATGCTCCTAATAGCAGAAGAGAGTAAATAGTGAGAATAAGAAACATGGTATAAATCAATGGATTGAAGTTTGATGTTTTATTAAATTTTAATTTTATACAATTATATATTCTGTTCATTATTTGTAAATGATTTAGCTTATCTATTATAAGTAAAACTGACACTCCAAGAAAACATCCCATGTTTATTTTGGCAGTTTGTAAACCTCTGATTCACTTTCCCCAGGTTTACTTATAATTCAATTTGAGAAGCACTGGTAGGATAAATATGGAAATAAATACCTATGATTATGTACAAGAATGTAGGTTCCCTAAGAGCAAGGCTACACCGTGGATAGTTACAGCTCCCTTTACTCATATTTCCTAACTATAAGTGAGTTATCACAGCTTCTTTCTATCGCCTTAAGTGGGAACTGAAGTAAAAAGATATCATAGTACAAAGCAGTTTGAGTTCTAAGACAGAGGGATAGTCTAGTTTAATTTGTATTTTAAATTCCTGAAACAAAGATCTTTCTTTTATGGACCATAAATAATAAAATACAACTAAAGAAGTTTTATAGAAGTTGAACTTACAATTATACAACACACTTACAACGATACTTGTTTAGATCAGTGATTTTCAAAGGAGTGTAGGACAGAGAAAACTCTTAAAATCGCAGGGTAAACATAGCTAGCTTTTTAAATACACAGGGTACAAATTCTCTCTCCAAATCTCAGCCCTCAACTGCCACTTGTTTCTCACAACAATGCCAATTTAAAAAATCACTAATTGCAGAGTCACCATTATAGGTAGGAGCATACCTTCTTTCTCTGGTACGTAGGAATAGAAAAAGTACTGAATCACTTCAGAGAGACTATGACTGGTCTAGAATTTTATTAGGATTGAATGGTGAGCTTTTTAAGCACAGAGATAGTCTACTATCTAGAAGTTATTCTCACAAGTGTTTTTTTTTTCCCTGTTCTAGATCTCTTATAATTTTTTCATTTAACTTTATAATTCCAAGTGAGAAACAACTGTATATATAAAAACCTTAGGGAAGTCAAAACTATTTGACCAAAACCTTTTTGAAATGATACATGGAAAGAAGCTAACCATTCAACTTAGATAAGTAATTATAGCAAATGGCCATTAGATGTCTAAAGATGTACTTAAATCAGGCACTTTTGACAGAGGTATCAAATGATTTCTTATTGGTTGTTATTTTCATTTAGAAAGCAAGTTTTTCTATGGGCTATGTAGACAATGGAATTTTACTCAGCCATAAAGAAGAACAAAATCATGTTATTTGCAGGGAAATGGATGCAAGTAGAAAACATTATGTTAAGTGAGATTAGTCAGTCACAAAGAGTAAAAAAAACATATGTTCTCCCTAATATGCGGATGCTAGGGAGAAGATGAGGCATAAGAGAAATTCCAGATGAAAAAGGAGAAACCCTAAATAAGCAAAGAAGTTGAATTAACTGAAGGTGATGGCCAGGGGATGAGGGGTGGCACCCTAATGTACATGATGTACTTTCACAAATATATCAAAGTCAATCACTAAACTGAACTTGAGACGGAGGGAGGGCGAGGGAGTGGGGTGGGAATTGGGGAAGGGGTTAAATGAGAAATGTGTGCATGTATGCCTTTATCAGCTTGTACCTAACAAAGATGTATGATTACAATGCACCATTTAATATAAAAAAATATTAGCATAGTAGTACCTATCTATAATTTTAGAATAAATAAATATAAAAATAAAAAAGAAAGCAAGTTTTTCAGTTCAATTTATTACATATTCATAAGACAACAGGGAAAGATAAGAGAAGAAATGACGAAATAGTCAAAGTAGTTTAACGTTAATCTGAACACTTCTTCAATTTTTATAATGGAAAATCAGTAGAGAATTGAGTTGAAATGGTTGGGGTTCTCTATCACTAAGTCATTTATTCAGTGCTTTTCTACAAACTAGAAAAAGCATTTTTGCATTTAGTCATCATACATAGCCTAAAACAGTTAATAAACTTAAAAAAAAATCAATACTTGTTGAAACAATTAAAGTTGCAAGATACCCATTCTGAATTATCATAAGGAATCTACGTGGAAGAATCAGAAGCCTACTATATGTAGGTACTTCAGGTTTATGAAACATCTTGTGATGTAAAAAAACAAATAAATCATTTTATCAGCAACTTTAAAATATATAACTAATAGGAATACAAATGACATCTATAGATGATGGAAAATATTTTGATTAGCTTTAACTGGAAGCATAATTTTTAATATTTTCCTTCACTTAACAAAATTACTTACTATATAGGATATGGCTTTACAACTGTAAAATACTGCAGGAGAACAACAGAAGTCAACCTACAAGACATGATGTAGTTATTGAAAGGGTTAGGAGTGCATACTAATTCCTGTATTCGCGACATATTTGAACAGCAATCACTAAATTCTATTTGTAGGCAAATCATGTCAAGTGTGGGTGAACAACAATAATTTATGGCTGAAGGAAATATCCTAGGATTCTTTGTACAAGTCAGAACAAAACAGACATAGTTGATTTATAACTAACTAAAGGTCAAGAAGCTTATTAGAATTCAGTTTCTTCTAATTAGCTTCTCCAAAAGATAGAGAATATATACAAAGCAGAAATGAAGAATAACTACATTTTTCATAAAAACAAAAATATTCTAATTTCAAACATGAATCTCTTGGATATAAGATTAGTATTTAAATTATTACTAATGATGAGTTCTAAAAGCATATTAAAAATAATCACTAGTTTTTAATTAATTAAAAGTATCCAGTAGACATTGTTCAATTCATTTACATGAAGAAAATATATGATTTTATATAATATCTATGATGATAAAGAGAAGATCTATTTTGGCCAGGTATGGTAGTACACACCTGTAATCCCAGTGACTCTGGAGGCTGAAGCAGGAGGATCCCACATTTGAGGGCAGCCTGGGTAACTTAGTGAGACTGTATCTCAAAGTTAAAAGTAAAAAGGGCTAGGGATGTAGCTCAATGGTGGAGTGCCCCTGGGTTCAATCCCCAGTAGCACTAAACAAACAAATAAAAATTTAAAAAATCTAATTAAAGGTGTAATTCTATGCTACCATGATAAAATGCCTTTAATCAGGAACTGTACCTAAGAAGAAAATACAATTGATAACTCTTCAATACAGGAAACTATGGAAATTTTGGAACAAGTTACAACATAGAGGAAAGAAGGAGGATAACAATATTAAAATTATTTTATTTAGCTCCCACATATTTCCACATATGATTAGACATGCAGACATTTCTAAACATTATTCTGGATAGGTAATATGTTTGAAGTAAAAGTGAATGTGCTAACCAGAGTTCTATCATTTGTGAGCTATAGGACCTTGGATAAATCACTTAGCCTCAATGAGGCCTTAGATTTCAGATGAGTAAAGGAAGAATAATTTCTAGATCCTGTTTACTTATAACATTAAGAAATTCTGAACATTTGAAATTCAAGTCATTTTTATTCATATCCTTTGGTTGCCACTAAATGTACAAGGAAGGATTAAAAATCAAATAAACTGAATAATTACTTGTAGTATATAAGCAGGGCCTAACTATATACTAAATCTAAAGTCTACTAAGGCCCACTTTTTACTTTTCTATTAACTGACTACCACGCAAAAAGATGCCTTTCCCTATCTGACTCTGGCTATAAGTTTCCACAAAGAAGTTTAAACTGAACTAAATCCATGAAATGAAGATAGTTATAGTGAGCACGACAAAGTTGCTTTTCCTGAAGGACACATTTAATATCTTCCTAATCTTTACACCTAATCTGTTGGCACTTGCTATAAACTAAAGACTAGATCAGTGGAAGATATAACTTCAAAACTAAAACTCAGCAAGGTTCTAGATTAAGAGGTTCACTTTAAAATATGAATTACAAAGAAAAAATATGTTGATCTACAGAATATGAATCCTGTGGAAGTATCCTGTGGAAGACTAAAATTACATTATAGGATAATACTGTGTGTGTGTGTGTGTGTGTGTGTGTGTGTGTGTGTGTGTGTTTGTGTTTTACTGGGGACTGAACCCAGAGGCATTCTACCTCTAAGTTACATCCCCATACCTTTTAATTTTTATTTTTCCACTTTTATTGGAACCCTTCCCCACCTTTTTAAAGTTTGTTATTTTGAAACAGGGTTCTGCTAAATTGTTGAGGCTAGACTTGAACCTATGATCTTCCTGTCTCAGCCTCTCAAGTATTAGGATTACTGGCATTGTACCATACACACCCAGTCTACAAAATAATACTTTTAACCCATATGGGCCATTTTACCGAGCAACTAAAAGTATTTTAAAGAAATTACCCAATTAATTTTCATGACAATTCTGTGGAGTCATGTATTAACTAATTTTTTTTTTTCCGAAGGAGGCAAAAAAAACAAAAACAAAAACAAAAACAAACAAACCCACAAAGGAAATCAAGCCACCCACTACAGGCATGACACAGCTCCCCAATTCCATATCTAGAGTTGTAACATGTAAAAAAAAGGTGCTCAACCTCATGATAAATGATATTACTGGAAGTGCCTCATATCTTTTTGAGAAATATTTGACTTCCCATAAGATGTGAGTGCAGAACAAGTGTACTGTCTTAATTAGCCTTTATTCTAATCACTTGAGTTTAATATCTCCTACACTGCGGGACACATTATATATTTGCTCAATCAATAAATGGTATTTATTAATAGTGGCTAGCAGCCACTAGAGCTGTTATATTAGGTACTGTGGTAAGTGCATTATATATATTATCATATAATGCTATAAACAATTCAATGATGTAAGATATTACTCCTCATGTTACTGATAAACTGGGTTAAGTAACTTGCTCAGGATTATAAAATGATAAAACCAGAGTTTTAAAACAAAAGGAGTTTTAAAACAAGACGTTAAGTCTTGTTTAAAGATCATGATTATAGAAAAAGAACATTAGACTAGCAGTAAGAAATTCTATCTATAACTAGAACCACTTCCTTGGAGAAAAGGGAAATATCTTAATGATCGTTTTATTGCTTTAGAATGCCTGGCAAAAAACTTTGGGTCACATTATTCTTTACCAAATGTTCCTTAAATATAAATAAACTTGTCTTCACTGATCTCAACTTTAAAATGGAGATAAGTTATCTACATATGATTCTCAAAGTATGGTCCCAAGATGACATTTTGTCAGAAGTGCAAACTCTCAGGCCCCAAACCAGACTTTCTAAATCATAAGCTGGTACTTATGAATTCAGAAGCTAGACCAGAAGTCTTACAGGCACTAGCATCTGAGAAACAGTGTCTACTCTATATAATAATTATGAGGCTCAAATAAGTTCAAGTGAAAGCTGTATCACTGCCATTATTAAATATAAGTAATACTCCTTTAAGAAAACTCAGTGGTTTTGTAAAATCTGGATATAAGTGAACATCAGAAATGGAAAAGATCATAAAATACATCGAAAATAAAACACTACTCTTTCAGATTTTACTTGGATAATATAATACACAGCACTCATGAATCCAGATGAAAAGATGATACATAAAATGATATCTGAAAATTTAATAATTTGATAGAGATTTGACACATTGTACAAGTTCCTTACCTGACCAGTGTCCAGTGGAGATTCCAGATTTGTCTGTGCATGTCTCACTTACAGGTCTAAACACAGTCTCCCATCCATCAGTAGCATAGCGCCAATTCTGAGATTCCAGGATGAGTGTTCGCTGGGTACCATATGCAATCATGAAGCAGTAGACCACATGATGGAGTTGACAACCATAGCCACAGCCTTTGTTGATATTACATACCAGCTTCTTGGCTTTGTGGCAGTCCTTGGGATTCTGTTAGAAAGAAAAAGAAACAAAGATGAAGGTAAGTTGTAAAGAGATATTCACTTCTCTTTACAGGTGACAAATAGCAAAAATCACATAATAAACCAGGACTGATCCAATATATTTCTTATTAAGCAAGGAATTCAGCTTTAAGGATTGATTCCAATAGGAAGAATCCAATAAAAAATATATGTGTCTATTTAGGGAGACGGCAGTGAAAAAGAACAATTACTTTGAAAATATCACTAAACAAATGTGAAATTAAGCAGTTATCCTTTAAAAAATATTGTCTCGCTTCTCTAAGACTCAGAACACGCAAGTGTGATAAACTCTGAACTCAAAGTTGCAAACACTGCAATTTAATGAAAGAAGTAAAACAGTTAATTTATTCCAGTTGGCATTTCAGCATTCTGAGCTTACCTTTTGCAATAAAACTAAAATTATCTTAAAAGGAAAAAAAAAAGCCCATAATTTATCTATTAATTTCATTTACCTTCAGAGTTCTACAAGTTACAAACAAAATCTACCTTTTTATTATGATGTAAAAGGCACTGAGAAAAAGGGGTATCTGAACTCAACAATTATAAAGTATCAGTCATAGAACTTTTTTTAAAATCAACCTTGATAAGAGCTACCAATAATTTTCACAAATGAATTTAGAACACATTCCATAGTGGCTGTTTTGAGAACGTGTTATGTCAATTTCTTACTGAGAGGCCCATTTTTCTAATTCTACACTTTGTCATAACATGGTTAGCTAATATGAGAATTTTTTTTTCCATTCTAAAGTTTCAATTCTGTTCTAATTTGTATGGGCTTTACTAAATATCCCTGGGCATCTTAATTCCTTATACAACAATTTGTTCTAACAAGGACTGTTTAGTCTAAAAAGATTTTTAAGCTGTTTTATCTGCAGGAGAAGAAAGGATGGGTTCCTCTAGGAACAGAATTCCTCTTTCCCCTCATGTGAAAGAAGCAAGGTAATCAGTTCTCAATTTATATGAGCCTTGAACAAAGCAGTCAGCAAAACTTGAATTTAAAACTATATTCCAGGGATATCATATGTTCTGTCAAGTAGAGCCCTACTTATAAAAGTTAAGATAGTGAAGCTATAAAAGTAGTTCTAAAGGAAAAGCTGAGAAGGGAAAATGCAATACAGCCACTTTCAAAAGAGGTACCTTTCATAGTCAAATGTGTTACAGAAAGCTGTTTTTTTTTTTTT
>PVLC010035710.1:0-16178 GCA_004027655.1 Graphiurus murinus | reverse complement strand
GATTGCTATATCCCAGCAAAGATACCATTCAAAATTGTTGGAGAAATAAAAATGTTCCAAGACAAGCAGAAACTAAAAGAATTCATGACTACCAAGCCAGAATTAGAGAAAATACTTACCCATGTTGGTAAAATAAACTCTTCAGGACATCAGGTCTCAAATAGACACAAATACAATAATATCAGGAGACTTCAACATATGACTCATGCCACTATATTGATCTTCCAGATAAAAGATGAGTAAAGACTCTTTAGACCTAAAGAGCACCGTAAACCAAATGGAGCTAATAGATATATCAGTGTTTCAACCAGCAATAGCTGAATACACATTCTTCTCAGCTGCTCATGGAACATTCTCCAAAACAGACCACATCCTGGGACACAAAGCAAGTACCATAAAATTTAAAAAATGTAATACAATTCCTTGCATCTTCTCAGTTCACAATGGAATGAAAGTAGAAATCAATAACAGGAAGACAAAATAAATTACAGAAATACATGGAGACTGAATGATATACTTGAATGAAGACTGGATCAGGGAGGAAATAAGGGAGAAAAAAAAAAAAAGTCCCTAGAACTAAATGAAAAGAGAGACATGATGTAAAAAAAATATATGGGACACTTTGAAGGTGGTTTTAATAGGAAAATTTATAGCACTGAATGCCCACATTAAAAAAAAGAAAGTCATCAAATAAACCACCTAAGCTGGGCATGGTGGTGCACGCTTGTAATCCCAGCATTTGGGAGGCTGAGACTGGAAGATCCGAGTTCGTGGCCAGCCTCAGCTACCTAGTGAGGCACTCCACAATTTAGTGAGACCCTGTTTCAAAATAGAGAATAAGAAATAGGGCTGGGGGTATAGCTCGGGGTAGAATGCCCCTGAGTTCAATCCCCAGTACCGCAAAAAAATAAATAAATAAACAAACAACCTAAAGACACACCTCAAGGACCTAGAAAAATGGGAACGGCTAAATCTCGAAGCCAGTAGAAGGGAGGACGTAATTAAGATGAGAGCAGCAATCAATGAAATAGAGAACAAAAAGCTATATAAATGATCAACGAAACAAAAAGCTGGTTCTTTGAAAAAATTATCAAGATTGAGAAATCCTTAGTCAACCTAACCAAAAGAAAGAATCAATCCAAATTATTAAAATAAGAAATGAAAAAGGAGACATCACCACAGACAGTGGGGAAATCCAGAGGATAATAAAAAATTATTTTGAATACTCCCACACTGGAAAACATAGAAGAAACAGACAGATTTCTAGACAAATATAACCTACTAAATTGAACCAAGAAGATATAGAAAACCTAAACTGGATAGAAACAACAATAAAAAGCCTTCCATCAAAGAAGAGCCCAGGTCCAGATGGATTCCCAGCTGAGTTCTACATAACTTTTACAAAAGAACTAAACCCAATACTTCACAAGTTATTCCATGAAATCAAAAGAGATAGAATTCTTCCAAACTTCTTCTATGAAGCCAGTATCACCTTAATACCAAAACTGAATAAAGATCCCTGAAGAAAAAAAAAAAAAACAAACTACATACCAATATCACTGATGATCATAGATGCAAAAATTCTAAACAAAATACTAGCCATAAGCATTCAAAACCACATCAAGAAAACTGTACACCATGACCAAGTTGTATTCATCCCAGGAATGCAAGGCTGGTTCAACATAGGCAAATCAATACATGTTATTCACCACATAAACAGAATTAAAGACAAAAATCACATGGTCATCTCAATAGATGCTAAAAAAGCATTTGACAAGCTCCATGTTAAAACACTGCAGAAAAAACTGGAATAGGAGGAATGTACCTCAACATTATTAAGGCAATATACAATAAACCCAAAGTCAACATCATATTGAATGAGAAAAAAACTGCAGGAATTCCCTTTAAATCAGGAACAAAACAAGGATGCCTACTGTCACCACTCCTTTTCAATATAGTCATCGAGACTCTTGCCAGATCAATAAGACAAGAGAAGAATATCAAAGGAATTCAAATAGGAAAAGAATTAAAATTAAGTTTATTTGCAGATGACATGATCTTATGCTTAGAAAACCCAAAAATCTCAACCAAAGACCACTAGAGCTGATTAACAAATTCAGCAAAGTAGCAGGACACAAAATCAATCTAAAAAAATCAGTAGCTTTTCTATATGCCAACTACGAAACCTCTAAGAAATCCAGAAAATAACTCCATTCACAATAGCCTCAAAACCAATAAAATATCTAGGAATAAACCTAACTAAGGAGGTAAAAAGACCTCTACAATAAAAATTATAAAACACTAAAGAAAGAAATAAAAAATGATTTTAGAAGATGGAAAGATCTCCCTTGCTCTTGGGTAGGCAGAATAAATATTATCCAAAATGGCCATTCTTCAACAAGACCCCAATAGCTCAGGAAATTAAAACAAGAATTAATAAATGAGATGACATTAAACTAAAAAGTTTCTGCTCATCAAAAGAAACCATCAAGAGAAAGCTACAAAATGGGAGGAGATCTTTGCCAGCTATCCCTCTGATAGAGGACTAATATCTAGAATATACAAAGAATTAGACTTTACACTAAAAAAACAAATAAATCTAACAAGAAATGGGCAATTGAACTAAACAGACACTTCACAAAAGAAGATACAAATGGCCAAAAAATACATGAAAAAATGTTCAACATCATTAGCAATCAGGGAGATGCAAATCAAAACTACATTGAGATTCCATTTAATACCAGTCAGAATGGCAATCATCAAGAAATCAAAAAACAATAAATGTTGGTGAGGATGTGGGACTCTACTACTCTGTTGGTGGGATTGCAAATCAGTTCAGCTGCTGCTATGGAGATCAGTGTGGAGATTCCTTAGAAAAGAATGGATCCATCATTTTTTAAGTTTTTATTGGTGCACTATAATCCTACATCTTTGTTAGGTACAAGCTGGTAAAGGCATACATGCACACATCTCTCATTTAACCCTTCCCCAATTCCTGCTTCACTTCCTCCCACTCCCTTATCAAGTTCAGTTGAGTGATTGACTTTGATATGTTTGTGAAAGTACATCATATGCATTAGGGTGTCCCCCTGCCCCCCGTCCATCACCTTCAGTTACGTCAACTTCTTTTCACATATCAGATTTCTCCTTTGTCTAGAGTCCCTCTTATGTCCCACTTTCTCCCAAGCTTCTGCATATTAGGGAGAGCATACAATTTTTTACTTTTTGTGACTGACTAATCTCACTTAACATAATGTTTTCCAGTTCCATCCATTTCCCTGCAAATGACATGATTTTGTTCTTTGTGGCTGAGTAAAATTCCACTGTGTACATATCCCATAATTTTGTAATCCATTCATTTGTTGATAGATATCTTGGCTGGTTCCATAGTTTGACAATTGTGAATTGTGCGGCCACAAACATAGATACACATGCATCAGTCTGATAGTTTGGTTTCTATTCTTTTGGGTAGCTACCCAGAAGTGGTATTGCTGGATCATATGGTAGGTCCATTCCCATTTGTCTGAGGATTCTCCATACTGTTTTCCAAAGTGGTTGCACTAATTTGCAATCCCACCAACAATGTATTAGGGTTCTCACTTCTCCACACCCTCGCCAGCATTTGTTGTTGTTTGTATTCTTGTATTCTTGATGATTGTCATTCTGATTTGGGTTAGGTGAAATCTCAAGGTAGTTTTGATTTGCATCTCTCTGATTGCTAATGATGTTGAACATTTCCTCATACATTTATTGGCCATTTGTATTTCTTCTTTTGTGAAGTGTCTATTTACATCCTTTGCCCATTTTTTTTATTGGGTTATTTGTTTCTTAGGTGTTAGTTTCTTGAGTTCTTTGTATATTCTAGATATTATTCCTCTATTGGAGAAGTAGTTGGCAAAAATTTTCTCCCATCCTGTGGGCTCTTTATTGAGGTTCTTGATAGTTTCTTTTGCTGCACAGAAGCTCTGCAGTTTAATGCAATCCCTTGTATTGATTTTCCTTTGAGTTGTTTGTGCCTTTGGGGTCTTGTTGAGAAAGTTTTTACCTGTGCCTATGTGTTGAAGTGTTGGTCCTATGCCCTCTTCAAGTAGCTGCAAGGTCTTTGGCCTGACTTGCAGGTCTTTGATCCATCTTGAATTGACTCTTGTGCTGGGTGGGAAAGTGGGGTTTATTTCCATTTTTCTGCATATGGTTATCCAGTTTTGCCAACACCATTTGTTGAAGAGGCTGTCTTTTTTCCAGTGTATGTTTTTGGTTCCTTTGTCAAAAATCAATTGTCTATAGTGTGTGGGTTTGTTTCTGAGTCTTCTGCTCCATTGGTCTATGTGTCTGGTTTTGTGCCAATACCATGCTATTTTTATTACTGTGGCTTTGTAGTATAGTTTGAAGTCACGTATTGTGATGCCGCCTGCATGGATCTTGCTGCTAAGAACTACTTTGGCTATTCTGGGCTTTTTGTTCCAAAGGAATTTAAGGACTGATTTTTCTGTGTCTGTGAGGAGTGACTTTGGTAATTTAATGACTATCGCATTGAATCTGTAGATAACTTTTGGGAGAATGGCCATTTTGATAATATTTATTCTGCCTATCCAAGTGCATGGAAGATCTTTCCATCTAAGGTCTTTTTCAATTTCTTTTTTCAGCTTTTTGTAGTTTTCCTTATAGAGGTCTTTTACCTCCTTGGTTAGGGTTATTCCTAAGTATTTTATTTTTCGGGGTGCTATTATGAGTGGAATTGTTTTCTGGATTTCTTTTTCAGTGGATTTATGGTTGGCATACAGGAAAGTTTCTGATTTTTTAAGATTGATTCAGACAGTTTGCTGAATTTGTTGGTCAGTTCTATAAGTTTTTTGGTTGACATTGTTGGGTTTTCTAAGTATAGTATCATGTCATCTGGATCCATCATTTGATCTAGCTATACCACTCCTGGCTATCTTTCCAAAGAGAGAGAAATCAGAGAATTATAGTAATATATACGCATATCCATGTTCATAGTAGCACAGCCACAATAGCCAAATTATGGAACCAACCAAGGTATTCATCAACAGATGAATGGATTACAAAATTATGGGATATCCACAGAATGGAATTCTACTCAGCAATAAAGAGGAACAAAATTATGTCATTTGCAGGAAAATAGAAGGACCTGGAGAACATTATGTTAAGTGAGATTAGCAATCACAGAAAGTGAAATTTCATATGTTTTATCTACTATGCACAAGCTAGGGAGTAATAGGAATACCAGAGGTACTTCAGATAATGGAGGAGAAACCTCAGTGGAGCCAGGGAGGTGGTCAAGGGGAAGGGGAGAGGAAGAGTGAGGATTAAGGAAGGAATTACTACCATTAGCTTTGCCTACATATGTGAAAATACCAATGTCAGTCTCAGTACTTTGTATGTGGAAGCAGGGGATAGGGAGACAGTGAGCAGGGCACCAAGTGCTGTGTACATGTATGTCACTGTCAACATGATTTACATTATGATGTGAGACTACAATGTACCAATAAAAGTATATTAAAAATAAAATGTGAAAAATAAAAATAACTTATTTTTAAATGTAGAGAGTATTTGGTAAGTAATCGGTTCTTGCCTGTTACACTCCTGACAAGTATGTTAGTGAAAGATTTCATGCTGAAATGTGTGCTTCAGGGATGTTGTCTATGTCTTTGTGTCCTTGGGTCTGGCTCACCTGTTCTGATTCCACACTGGCTTCTTTTAGTTTATTCTCTGTTGCCTCTTTACATTTCTTTAGGTGTCTGACAGTTTCTCCCAATTCCTAAAAATGTGATAGAAAGATTTTTATTAACTACCAATGAAATCAAGACATTATACTACTAGTGATTTTATAAATACCTAATGAAATCAAGATATTACAAATTTATAATATAGAAACTGAAGTATAAAAAGTAAAGTGAAACACATTCAAACTTCAGGGCTACCAAAATAAAATGATAAAAACATCTTCAATTTTACCTAGCCTACAAATGTGTATATGATTACTGATTTTTATTCTGATTTGCAGATCCTGCTGAAAGTGATAAATGCCCCTTTTCCTAATTGGAGAGAGATCTTTCATAGCAGACAATCTCTTCTGAAAGGCAAGAGTTCAAGTTCTCGCTCTCTTCTTTTTTCAATATTGCCTTTAGAAAATGATATCATCTGTACTCTTTACTGAGTTAGGAATGTGTCATGTACACTCTTTAGTGGGTTAGGAATAGCTAAGATTCCTGTAACAGCAATAAGTATACCTGGTACTACAGGGAAGCACCAATGAGGATAGAGTTCCTGAAAGACTATGAAATCCAGTTCAGAAGCCTTACTTAGTAACCGATATTTTACATATGTAAGCTCTAGTAGGCTATTCTTTAAAAGTGAACATCATTTTTATTAAACTGAAAATGGAAAAAATTGCCATTTTCTAAGCTACAGGCTTCTTACTAGATCTTACCGTTTTAAGAACTTGGCTAAGATGAACAACTTGTATATGTGTTTTCTTCTATAGAATCTAGAAAATCTAAGTGCCATAATGCTGGGTTTAGGCACACGCCATCTGCTGATAATCGCTGAGAAGAATCTGAAGAAAGCTCTTACCTGGCACCGTTGTTCTAGCTCCAGCCTCACTTTCCGCTCTGCCGCGAGCCGCACTTCTTGCTGCTTATTCCGTGCTGAGGTTTCATACTGGCTCTTGGCCAGCAGCTGCATCTCTTTCTGCAGGTTTGCCATTTCAGATACAAATCTCTGGATACTCAACGACTGGCAGGGAACAACAGAGAAATGGTTGGTATGTCTATTTAAGTTGGGAATGTTGTGTGAATGGTAAACATAGAATCTGTGGAAATCATCTACCTGCTCATAGTTTTTTTTCTGATATTGATCCTTAATTACTTCCATTTGCCTCAATTCTGTTTCTATTTGCTGAAAGTAAGTGTAGAAATAACATAGAAGTAATCAGTGAAAAAACTAGGTTATTCTTTTTGCCTTTAAGACTGTAGACAGAATCCCACATGAGACCCAAAGTTATCAATTCCTGCAAGAACTCTTTCCTATCTGGCCCACTGGCCCCAAAAGATCAAAGTCCAGTACAGTCAACATGGAAGTGTAGATGGGGAGCTGGAAGGTGACATGGGCAGATAACGAGAAACCAAACATTTATATAGCAGCATCTCTACTAAAATAGAGATAGTCCCACAGTGGCAATCTGCCTGCTTCCCAGTTGTGGCTGTAATTCCCAGAGAATATAGGCTCTGGTTAGGGCTCTGAAAACTATCTTTCCCAACTGTCTGGATCCTTATAGCACACTAAGGAAGTGAGGGGAGACAACCTTCATCCTTTCCACATTCTGAGCATTGTTCATCTTAGCAGACAAGTGGAGCTTTATTTGGGCCTTTTGATTCTTTATTTTCTCCTTGTTAATGTTCACTGTTTTCTCCAGCCCAGTAAGTTTCTGCCGTAGCTCTCTGTTGGTCCGGGACACCTCCACTGATCGAAAGTTGGCTTCGTCCAGGGCTTTCTTTAGCTTAGAACACAAAGGAAAAAATTGGAACATTTTTACCTACCATTCATAAGAGAAGCCTGTTCAATGTTGTTTCTGTATTTTGTTCTCATTGAATCTCTTTTAAAAAGGAGAATAAGCTACATAATAATGATGTCTCACTAAGCAGATATATGGAGCAACAGATCAAGTAATTTTCATAGTTTTTGACACTAAAGAGCAAAACATTTTTTAAAATAGATAAAGGACATAAATGTATATTCAGCATTTTCATTTTAAGAGCATGGCTTTGGAGTCAGACAGACTCCAAAGTTCCAGTCTCAGCTTTGCCACTAATCAGCTGAATCATTTTGGATAATTAACTTCCTCAAGCCTCAGGTTCATCAACTGAAAAGTATGTCTAAAGCCTCTTTCCTAAGATACACATAAGAGCTAAATTAAAAAGAAAATGTAGAAAAATAATGTAACACCTGTCATTCAGTAATTATCATGCTGTAAGCTCTTTTCTTTCTGTCACTTGCAACCTCATGTTCTGAGGAGTGAAAATAAATTATATGGTAGTTTATATAAATATTTGGCCGCTGCTGACTACAACTGCATGCATTTTCATAATATTGCTGTTTTCTTCTTCAAGATTTCATTAAATTTCTCTCATGGAAAAAAGCATGGTGACTATGTAGATAATTTTACAGAATGCCCCTCTTCCTAATGTTCCCTTAAATCAGTGCCACTTGAACTTTATTTTTAAAAATTTTAGCAATACATTTTATTTAGTCTAACATTTCCACAATATCATTTCAACATGCATTCAATATAAAATCATTATAGAGATAAGTTTCATTGTCTTTTTGTATTTTCTTTGAAATACAGTGTGTTTTACACTTAGAACATGTCTTTGTTCAGACCAGGCACATTTCAAGTGTTTGATGGCCACATGTGGAAAATGAAGCTCTAGACAAAATTTCCCAAGAATGTTAGTTCTAAGAACTGCTCAGCCACTTGAACTTTAAACAGAAGAGGCAGCTGAGAAGCGAGAAGACAGGGAGGTGCCATCCTCTAGATGGTAATGATTAACATAAGGAATGAAGTCAAGACTCTCTGTATCTTACGAGTTTCTTTCTTTCTATATTTTTATTTTATTTATTTATTTTTCGGTACTGGGAATTGAACTCAGGGGCATTCTATCTCTGAGCTATACCCCCAGCCCCATTTTTTATTCTTTATTTTTGAAATAGTGTCTCACCAAGTTTCGGAGTGCCTCACTAGGTAGCTGAGGCTGGCCGCGAACCTGGATCCTCCAGTTTCAGCCTCCCAAATGCTACAATTACAAGCGTGCGCCACCATGCTCAGCTGAGTTTCTTTCTTTAGATCCCGACTTTACACCAGTCTTCTGTCACCACCCAACTAACTTTCTGTTAGATACTACACTGTCACCTCAATCATAGCTTTATCTAAAACTAAGCAAACTCTGATAACAACTATTTACTTTGTTCTTACGTTTAGGCACTATGATAATTACAAATATTGTCCAATTTTTTTTTTTTTTTTGTAGTGGTACTAGATTGAGCTCAGGGGCATTCTATCTATACCTCCAGCCCTTTTTATTTTTTATTTTGAAACAGGGTTTCTCTAAGTTACTGTGTGCTGGCCTCAAACCTGATATCCTATCTCAGCCCCCCAAATACTGAGATTACTGGTGTATACCACTGAGCCTGGCTGTTTTCCAAATTCATTCTTAAAACAAACCTGGAAAATAGTTGTGATGATTTCTTTTTTATAACTGCAGAAACTGGGACTAAGAAGTCAAGTTAGAGTATATTAATACATAATAAATACATGGTGCAAAGTAATGCACAATATGTGGATAATGAGAGGGAGATCTGGGGGCAGGCATGGCCCATGGACCCCGAGGCCCGCCCTCCTCACTCCTGTCACCCTCTCACCACTCCGCAGGTCCTCTCGCGAGTGCACCTTATTCTGTCCCTTGTTAGAACTTCTGTTTTATAAGTCTTCTGAACAATGATCTCTGACTAAAGGTACGTTTCTACATTTATGCACCCCTTTGTTTACCACAGAATTTGCTTTTTATAACAACATTTATAAAGGGCTTTGCAATTTATAAAATTGTTCTACATATTTATATTGATTTGTGGTATTTGCCAATGGCAATTGCTAAATGTAAGAATTTGGTAAAACACAGTCAAGCCATTCTAATCAAGTCTTGGAATTATTAAATTCTTTCCTCTCCTATGTTCACAACACATTCAATGTCTGACTTTTATTAAAATGGCTTTTTTTTTTTTTTTTAGAACTGTGGATTGAACCTAGGGGCATTCTACCTTTGAGCTAAATCCCTAGCCCTATTTTTAAATTTTTAAACAGGGTCAAGTTGCATCAACTTGCAGAGGGTCTTGCTAAGTTGCTGAGGCTGGCTAGGAACTTGATATTCTTCTGTCTCAGCCTCCTAAGTACTGGGATCATGCCCAGCCCCCATGCACAGCTTAAAATTGCTTTTTAAATTTTATTGTTCTCTATTTTCAACAGAATGACTTGGCTTGCCCCCTAATCATCAATTGCCAAATCAGGGTTTTTTGCATCTCTATGCTTTCAGTTTCTCTTCACTCTTTCCTACTCTCCAGGGTCACATGAACTTCCTCAAGTTGCTTTTATACCACCCCCTTGGTCAGAAACCTAAGCTCCATTTTTACCTAGCAGTTCACATCTAATGGTGTAGTAGGCAAGGCCATCAGTCATCTGGCCCATCTCAGTTCACCATTCTTTCTCTGGTATTTCTAGTCTCTGATCAGAGAGGCTACTTCTCCTTTGCTCACATATCCAGTTCATTTTGTAACTTAACTTTGCCCAGGCTTTTACAGAGGATGCTTAGTCCTGCATCTCTGTCAGACTCAAAGCTGCACTTTCATTAAGATTATTATTTTCTAGTATCCAACCAGCCTAAAATAAAGTTTTCATTACTTCGAATTCCATCAAAATTGTACACTGCCTCAGGTATCCAAGAAAGGGTCTCAGATGTTTTCCCTATTTGTCTCATGTCTAGAATAGAGATCACAATTAAACAAGGGTTATTTAGCACACATCAGAGCATAGACCATATCTTCTACTGCTTTTCTATGTAACTCTCTGAAGAAAGCAGATGCATAATGGAGCTAGTGAAGTGAACTGAGGAGACAGGTGACTGGATTTCTGTCTGTCAGACAGCAGTCTCCTTATTCCTCTCTCCTACTCAGTTATCCTCAGTTATGATGGAAAAGCATTTATCAAGGCATTCCTTCATTAGAGAATTGTGAGTCAGAGTGCTGCTTTACGAGCTGGGCATGTAGCTCAGTGATGGAGCGCTTGCCTAGCATGTGCAAGGTCCTCAGTTCAATTCCCACTATCATGATAAAAAAATGCTATCTAGAAAGTGCACAGAGATGGTTAAATTGCAACTGGCTTGCTAGTCACAGGGGAGATTAGAAGGGCCAAAGAACAATCATGATCATTCTCTGAAAATTTTCAGCTGGCTATCCTCTTAAAAGGCATCCATCTAGAGAGAATCTTTCCATCACTCAACTTCATACCTCAGTAATTTCACGCTGTGACGCTTTCTTTGCAGTTTCTCTCTCAGTCTGAAACTGTTTTCTTAGAGCTTCTATGCGTTCAGCATGTAATTCTGCTTCTGCTTTGGATTCCTCAGTCATCCGTTCTCTGTTTTGAAGAAGGTGGATGATAAATCAGCATTAGAAATCATCTTAGGAAGCAAGAAAGATTTGGAGAATGTGCAATCTCTAAAAGGTGTGATTTACAAGGAGCAGACCAGTCATTGGTTGACTCTCATTGATCTGGACCTCATTAACAAGAAGAAAGGGGTGCATTTACCTGTAGCATTAAAAAAATGTCATTCTATACAAAGAGATTCAATCAAAAGAGTAAAAGAAATTAAGAAAAAATAACAGAGGAAAGAGTCATACTTTAAGAGATACTTGTTTTAGCTTTGTTGTGTCTTTTTGCTATCAGCTATTTATTCCCTAAGTTTTAGTTTCTAGTTATATTGTTTCCTAATCTTTAAAGTGAGTGACTTATATTAGGTCAGCATTCTTAACTTGGGTTCCTTGATCAAGATCCACAGTATTTTCTAAAGATACCCAAATTCCCTGAAATGATAAGCATAATGTCATGTGTGGATATGAGTCTTTAGCTTTTGACTCTTACAGGTATAAGTGACTTACAAAAAGGTTAAAAACCAATGGTCTTAAACAACAGCTAGGCTTCTTGCAGAGTTAGCATTCTTTGACCTAGATGTTAGTGATGTAGCATGACTATCCCATGAGTTATCAGCATTTCTCAGAGGGCAGGAGGAGCCAGCCTTGCCATGATATCTTCTTCCTCATGCCTCTCTCCTGCTGAGCATCTCTTTCATTTATTTGGGTTACATGTCCATGTTCCTGTGTCTCTAAAAGTGCCTCTGCTAATGGATTCAGTTTGTCCCCTTGGCTTGGTCTACAGATGAGACCTGCATCCCACATCTTGCCCACTCCCTGGCCCTTGGAAACATGGCAATAAACTTTGGTACATCATTTCTAAAAAGCTGCTGATACCCATCTCCTAAGAGCACTGCATAAAGGGATGAGAGATCCTTAAGTCACTGAGATAATGACGTTTCATTTATTATATCCCCACACTCCTCCCATACACAAAATAGACAAAAATATGAAGCTATAGAAAGGGACCAAAATCATTATATGTATAGTATGTAGGATATTTTACTCTTCTTAGTAACTTTGTAAATTGTATTTAAAATTATTGTGCTTATTACAGCAAAGTGACTATGAGTTTTAGATTCAGCCTACTGCTACTTTGATCCAAATCCCAGCTCTAAGACCATATCTGATCTTGGGTATATAAGACCAGGCCTGTTTCCATGTCTGTGAGATGGGAATAATAAAAGTATCTACCTTCATGTAGTCATAGTGTTAAGGGAACCAAACATATAATGAGCACAGAATATCAGTTGCTATTATCATCTAATTCTAAAAATTCAAATTCTAATTTTAAATTAGATTTCAAATTTCATTTGATTTTCAATTAACTTTAAATTTTAATTTAATTTTTATATTTAATTTCCCTCTTCCCCTTAAGCTTTTACTTCTGCCCCCACCCCATCTATATTACTTCAACTCTTCTTTTTATTATGACAGGAACACTTAACGTAAGATCTACCCTCTTAACAAATGTTTAAGTATACAAAACACTACAGTTGACCACAGACACTATGTTATACAGATCTCTAGAACTTATTCAGCTTGCTCTTATTTTCTTCTAAGGAAAGTATCAGACCACCCACCACTGGTTCCCTCAGTAGTCTTTTGAATAGTGAGCACTTTCCCTTCTCTCTTCTGATCCCAGAGGAAGACAGGCCCAACCTCAATTTCCATAACCCTAATACTTTTGCTCTTTTGCTCACTCTTGTTTTTCTCTACTTCAATAGGGTTCTTTTCCATACTCTTTAAACATGGTTCAGTTCCTCCCATCCTAAAAACAAGACAGCAGCAGATACTTTTTCTTCACATAGTACCCTTGAGCCAGTATCTGATCTTTTTCTCTTCACCACTGTCCTTCTTGCCTGCCTTTCCTTATCAATCACTTGTTCTAATCTTCTAGAGCTGCAGAAACTGGCCATCTGGAGAATGCTAAGCAGATACCAGCTGCAAAACTCAATGCCTCTTTCTCTGGTCTCATTCTCTTTGACATTCTGCAGCATCCAACTCATTCATTTCTGCTTTTGGTGAGATCTCCAGATTCTTTGCTTATCTCCCTAAACTGCTCCTTCTCTGGCTTTTGCTCCTCGGAAATGTAGTGGATAATTAAGTTCTGACTTTGGTTTTCAGTCTAGACTTCTCCCATGGCAGACTAACTACTTGTAGGCATTAGCTGCCTTCTTTGTAGAGATGAATTTCAACTTGTAAGCTTTCTTCAGAACTAAGCCTCTATTTTCCAGTCTAATATTTCTGCCTCAAAACCAACATGTCTAAAACATAATCTCCCAAATACTCCTTTTTTCCTGAGTGTGTACATAAATAAGTATAATTTTGAATAATTTCAAGAGGTTCATTGATTTCATGATTCATCTTCGATGAAAATATAAATTATTAAAATAGTGATGTAAAAGTAAATTCTGGAGCAAAGGCTACAAAAGAAGACTTTTGGCTCTCACCTCATCCATTTGCTCTATGATCTTTTTAGCAGTCATAGAATAATATTTTATGGTCATCTAAGGAATTTCTAGGATTTGGAACAACTTGTAGTCATCTAGATCACGACTACCTAAATTGACATTGAAGGGTTTTTATTTTATTTTATGGTACTGGGGATGGAACCCAGGGACATACTGTCTTAAGCTACACTCCCAGCCCTATTTTATTATTTTATTTTGAAACAGGGTCTCACTAAGTTGCAGAGGACCTCATTAAGTTGCTGAGGCTGGCTGGAAATCTGTGATCCTCCTGTCTCAGCCTCCCAAATACTGGGATTATAAGCATGTATCATCACGCTTGGCTGTAGGATTTTTAAATAATTCTGCCAATTACTATATAAACACACTATACTGTTTTAACTAACACTAAATAGTTTTCAGGCAGTAACATTTTACCAGAATATAAAATTTGCAAAGATCACATACATGAAAAAGACCTTCTCTGCTATATCAACATGTACACAAGCCGAAAAGAACAAAGATCTATATGCAACTGCATTTCCCTTATGTATAAAATTTCACAGAATGTATTAGTACCTAAATTATATTTTCCTAGGTATAGCTTATAGCTTAAGACAAAAGTTTAGAGACTTGACCTGAACTTGATGGGTTTGATTTAACTAATCTCAGGTCAAAATTTAAAATAATTAATGGCTTAATATCTGCTTAGATGGAGTCATCTCATTCCTGGATGGGTTAGTCCCAACAAGACTGCTATTATTCCCTGTCCAAATTATGCTTTTGAAGGATGTACAGGCTTAGCAGAAACATATGGGTATCCCTTCTAACCAATATTCTTTAAATTTTTGTCTTAAATTTATATAAAGCAACAGATTGATAATGGATGAGAGAAGAGCTGAAAGGAGAGTGACAGGAGCATGCCCCTGTCAGTTATTACCTGTGGGCCTTCAGCTATGCCTGGTTCCTTACCATGCTTTGGCTGGGAGCTTTAGCTCAAAGTAGGAGAAAAGGGGTTAACGGGCTTATGTAAATAAACTGTTCTTACTCCTCCAGAGGCTCTTTCCCAATTTTGCTGTGACTATATTGCCCTTACTTAAAGGTTTCCAAATTCTGCCGCTCAAGTTCTTTGCTTTCCAATTTTTCTTGAATGTGATCTAGCTTAGTTTGCAGATGATTATTTGTCTGGAGAGCTTGCTCCAGGCTCATGGCCAGTTTCCTGTTGTCTTCTCTCGATACATCTAGAGCTTTCTGCAGAGGCTCCATCTGAAAGAGAGAAGAGTGTTTTTAATTCCACTGTCGCAGATTCAAGGGTCTGTAACACTGTATTCACTCCTTACACTGTATCCTTAAGTGCCACTGAAACAATGACTGGGAACCAGGAGATTCCAGGTGCCTGGGATAATCTGTAAGAACTTACTACAGACATTGCTTAGGAGACTCTTAGGAAGCAATGGAAAGGGTATTTTCCAGTGATTGCTAGAGAGCTTTGGAAAATAGAGTCAACTTAATTTATCTTAATTTCTAAATATTTTAACTATCCTGATCCTATCACCTTCTGGTCTGATTCTCTAGGAGAGATAAAAACTGGCAACTATTTCTTAAGTATTCTTCCCCAAAAGGCTTATTTATATGAAATACCCATATGTATGTTATACATATGCATATGAGCAGACAAATATTCAAAGTTGTGTACAAGTATATGTGTTCCTTTATTAATAGTGGGATTGCTCTACCTATTTTTGTTATTGTAAGTTATTTCCTAAGCTCTTTAACTTCTGAGACCATTTGTACATTAATAAATGTAAAGAATGTAGGCCATATAAGATAAAGAGAATTAGTCATACTTATGCTCCTGGTTTGCCAATAAATGATCTCTGGAAGAGTGTAGGTCCATTTCCTAGTTGGAAAGATGTCACTGACCAAACTGAAACTTGAATGAAAAGGAAATTTACCTGTCTGCTTCATTTCATTTTTCTAAAACAGTAATATCCCAGTAAAATTAGAAAGGTTGCTGGTATTATCTTTAAACACCTGGCCTCTACCTCACTGTTGTGCTGGGCATCCACAACAAGCATTCTGGCCTGCCACTGGTCCACTTCGGCTTCTAGCTTCTGAACCCTCTGTTGATTTAGAGCCCTGAAAACAGAAAGCGCAAGAAGAGTGACTCTAGAAAAGAATTGTCTAGGAATACCACCTGGGAATTTCAGGACACTGTTCTTCTGAGAAGCTCAAATAGCAGCATACATAGTAGGTCAGAAATGCTCAAAATATCTGAGAGTTGGTAAATGACAATTATAGTCTCAGCTTCAGGTTAAGAAATTAAGGATACTAAGAAATTAAATAACTTGCCCCACCTATGATTTGATTTGGCTTGATACAATTGGCTATCAATACGTGCTTCTGATTAACTTAAAGGCTGGCAATTTTACACTAGTAAAAAAAAAATCACTAGTAAAAAATCATGTCTATAAG
>PVLC010035709.1:0-16166 GCA_004027655.1 Graphiurus murinus | reverse complement strand
CTCCATTGTGGTCTGAAAAGATGCAGGGAATTATGTTACATTTTTTGAATTTGCCAGTGCTCTCTTTGTGGCCCAGAATGTGGTCTATTTTGGAGAAGGTTCCATGGGCTGCAGAGAAAAATGTGAATTCAGCTGTAGTTGGGTGAAATATTCTGTATGTGTCTAACAGGTCCATTTGGTTTATGGTATTATTTAGGTCCGAAGCATCTTTACTGACCTTTTTTTTTGAAGATCGGTCTGGAGATGCGAGAGGAGTATTGAAGTCTCCTAGTATTAGTGTATTGGGATCTATGTGTGTCTTTATATCATGCAGAGTTTGTTTTATGAAAGTGGCTGCATCTATGTTTGGGGCATAGATATTGGTAATTGTTATTTCCTCTTGCTGGATTGTTCCTTTTACTAAAGTAAAAAATGACCTGCTTTGTCTCTTTTGATAAACTTAGGCTTGAAATCTAATTTATCTGGTATCAGAGTTGCCAGTCTGCTTGTTTTCGAGTTCCATTGGCATGGATTATCTTACCCCAGCCCTTCACCTTTAGTTTGTGGGAATCTTTGCTTGTAAGGTGTGTTTCTTGCAGACAGCATAGAGATGGATTCTGGGTTTTAATCCATTTTGCCACCTTGTGCCTTTTTATTGGGGAATTGAGACCATTTATATTCAGTGTGATTATTGAGAGATAATTTTTAATTCCTAATATTTTGAGTTTTGACTTCTGTTTGCGGTAGTGTTTGTTCTTCTTTGCGTAGTTGTTTGCTCCGTGGAAATTTTTGTTTCTCTGGTTCTGACATTTACTTGTTAGTTCTTCTTTGTAGTTAATCTCTTTGAGTATTTTCTCTAGTGCTGCTTTGGAAGACATAAATTCTTTCAGTTTCTGTTTGTCATGGAAGGTTTTTATATCTCCGTCAATTTTGAGAGAGAGTTTTGCTGGGTAGGAGAATCTTGGCTGCAAGTTATTTTCTTTCAAAGTTTGGAATATGTTACTCCAGCCCCTCCTGGCTTTCATGACTTGGTTCGGGAGGTCTGGAGTGATTCTAATTGGTTTGCCTCTAAATGTACTTGGCCTTTTACTTTTGTTGCCTTTAGAATTCTCTCCTTTGCCTCAACATTAGTCAGTTTGATTATTATGTGGTGTGGTGAACCTCTTCTTTGGTCTTCTCTAAAGGGGGTTCCATATGTTTCCTGTACCTGTGTGTCTACTTCTCTATGTTTGGAAAATTCTGATATTACTTCTTTGAAAAGGTGTTTATTCCATTAGTTTCAATTTCTATTCCCTCTTCTATGCCTATTATTCTTAGGTTAGCTCTTTTAAAGTTGGCCCAGATCTCATTGATGTCTGATTCATACTGTTAAATTTTTTTTCTAGATTATGTACAATGGATTCATTTTTGGAATGGTCATCTTCTAGGAGTGATATTCTGTTTTCCATGTGGTCTAATCTACTGTTTATAGTTTGTATTGATGCCTTCACTTCTATTATTGTATCTTTCACATCTTTCACTTCCCTCAAGGCTTCTCTATGATTCTTGCCCAGGGTGTCAGGTTTTTTGTTTATTTGTTCCTTTATTTCTTTCCAGCTCTCTCTGCATTCTTTCTGGAAGTTTTGTATTGTTTCTATTATTAAAGATCTGAATTGTTCTTCTGGTAATCTCTGCCATTCAGTGTTGTTGAGTTCTGTTATTGTGGGATTGTGTTGACTCATTGTTTCTTTACTATTTTTCCTTCCCATGGTTTCTCTGTTCTTAAATTTATATCTTTGCTACTCTTGCATGCTTTCTCTGAATTTATAGGTTTCTTATTTTTATTTTCTCTCTGTGACTAGTACCTTGTACTGAGTTGCAATTACTTTGGGACTTCTTCTGCCCATTCTATTGCTGCCTTTAGTGGGTTTTAGGTGTTGACTTATAGGGTCTAGCAAAAGCTAAGAAAGCAACCAATCCTCCCAACAAACATAGATAAATCATAGCAATGCAAAGTGAAAACAGAGTAAAAACAAAACAAGAAACAAAATAAAAAACCCTGCAAGTTTGTAAGAACAGACCTGATTTGGCCTCTGCAGATCTTTTGGGTAGATCTCTGCTGCTGTGGGTGGCTGTCAAAATGGCAGCTGCCACTTCCACACATGCGCCGGTTCCTTTGTTCTCCCTGGTCTGCTTTCTGGGTTCTGATCAGCTGCTTTTGTTGCTTTGTTCACTTTTCTGCTGTTTTGCTTTTCTTTCCTTCTGTCAAGAAGCTGCTTTTGCAACAGTTTTGATTCAAGCTCTGCAGTGCAGTTGATCGCTGCTCTGGCTCTGGAGGGAGAGGTGAGCTGAGGTGGCCCCATGCAGGCTTAAGTCAGTCGTACCACACATTCGGGTCACTGTTGAAGGTGCCGTGATATGCCGCCTGGTTAGGATGTGGAGTTCAGGAGTCTCTTACTCCACCTCTGGTCACTGGGAATGCAGAAGGTCGTTATATTTCTTTGTTAGTAGATCCCATGCCAGTGGCTGGCTCAATGGCGGCCGCCACTCTGCGGCGTGGCACCGCTGCTGCGCAGACGGGCTTCTTTGCTCTCCCTGGTTGGCATTCTGGATTCTGTTCAGCTGTACTTCAGTTTTCGTAGCGTTGTTCATTTTTTTGCTTTTTTTCTTCTGTCAAGAAGCTGCTTTTATGGCAGATTTGAATCGAGCTCACAGAGCCTGATGAGGTGTCTCACCTGGCAGATTCTTATTGCTGAGAATTGCTTTGGCTATTCTGGGTCTTTTGTTTTTCCATATGAATTTTGTAACTGATTTCTCTGGGTCTGTGAAAAATGGTATTTTGGTATTTTCATAGGGATTACATTGAATATGTAAATCACTTTTGGTAGGGTGACCATTTTGATTATACTTATTCTGCCTATCTAAGAGCATGGGAGGATTTTCCATCTTCTAAAATCTTCAATTTTTTCTTTAGTGATTTATAATTTTCATTGTAGAGCCTTTTACCTCCTTTGTTAAATTTATTCCTAAGTATTTTATCCTTTTTGAGGTTACTGTGAGTGGAATTGTTTTCTGTATTTCTTTTTCAGTGGATTCATGATTGGTGTAAAGGAATGCTAATAATTTTTGCAAGTTAATTTTGTATCCTGTTACTTTGCTAAAACTATCACCTCTCTAAATCTTCTGGTTGAGTTTTTTTGGATCTTATAAGCAAAGGACCATATCATCAGCAAAGTTTCAGTTCTTCTTTCCCTATCTGGATTCCTTTGATTCTTTTCTCCTGTCTTATTAATGAGGCTAGTTTTGAGTACTATATTGAATTTGTTGAAAGGCTTTGAATGATGTTGAGGTAGGTTCCTTCTATTCATAATTTCCTCAGTGTTTTAATCATGAAAGGGTGTTGGATTTTGTCAAATGCTTTTCAACATCTATTGAGATAATTATGTGATTTTTTTGCCCTTAGCTCTATTAATGTGGTGAATTACATTTGTTGATTTGCATACATTGAACCAGCCTTGCATTCCTGGAAATGAAGCCTACTTGGTCTTGGTAAACTATTTTCTTAATGTAGTTTTGAATCTGAATTGCTAATATTTTATTAAGAATGTTTGCATTTATGTTCATCAATGATATTGGTCTGTAATTTTCTTTTCTTATGGTCTATTTGGTTTGAGGATAAAGGTGATGCTGCCTTAATAGAATGAGTTTGGTAGTTTTCCTTCTTTTTCTATTTCATGGAATAATTTGAGGAGCACTGGATCTAGTTCTTCTATGAAGGTCTTGTAGAATTCATCTGGGAACCCGTCTGGGCCTGGACTTTTCTTTGATGGGAGACATTTTATTGCTGTTTCTATCTCTTTGCTTCCTATTGGTCTATTTAGGTTTTCCCTGTCCTTTTGGTTCAATTTAGGTAGGTTGCAAGTGTCTAGGAATTTGTCAATTTCTTTTGGGTTTTCTAATTTATTTGGAGTACAAGTTCTCAAAATAATTTCTAATAATGTTCTGGATTTACACATTATCTGTGGTGATATCTTAATTTTAATTTCTTATCCTTGAAATTTGGGTTTATTCTTTTTGTTACGTTGGCTAAGGGTTTAATCAATCATATTTATCTTCAAAAAACCAGCTTTTTGTTTTATTGATCATCTGAATTTTTTTTCTGTTTCATTAATTGAGGTTCAGCATTAGATTGTTTATTTGTAGTCTCTGTTTTTCTTATGTGGGTACTCAATGCTATTAATTTTCCTCTTAACAATTATTAAAACATAATTTCCGCCGGGCGTGGTGGCACACGCTTGTAATCCCAGCATTTGGAGGCTGAGACAGGAGGATCCGGGTCCGCAGCCAGCCTCAGCTACCTAGTGAAGCACTCCGCAACTTAATGAGACCTAGTTTCAAAATAAAGAGTAAAAAATAGGGCTGGGGGTATAGCTCGAAGGCAGAACGCCCGAGCCAGGCGTGGTGGCACGCACTTGTAATCCCAGCATTTGGGAGGCGGAGACCGGAGGATTGGGGTTCAAGGCCAGCCTCAGCTACCTAGTGAGGCACTCTGCAACTTAGTGAGACCCTGTTTCAAAATAAAGAATAAAAAAAATAGGGCTGGGGGTATAGCTCAGAGGTAGAATGCCCCTGAGTTCCATCCCCAGTGCTGCAAAAAAAAAAAAAGAAAGAAAGAAAGAAAAGAAGAACTTTCAAAACAGTAAGAAAAGTCCATGCTGGCTACCTCCTATCAGTCTCTGTAGTTCTACTCTTCTCTTTCCTCAAAGATGAATTATCCTCTTTCCAATAACCCCAGCCTATGAAAAGGCATTTAATGAGAAAACTGCCAGACTAGAAGTTTCTCCAACTTTGGGAAACATAGGGGATTTTTCCTTGGATCCAAATGTCTAATGAGATACAGAAGGAACCAAGAAAGAAATGTCATAGGCAAGGTACCCATGGTGGGAACTAATATCTAGAACCAATGAAAATGACATGAGAGCCTAGTTCTCAGGCCAAGCAACAAGGCTACAAATACTAAGAGCATTACTGTTTTCCCTCTTTTTGCCACTCCTCATACTCTGTAGCTAATCTGTCTTTTCCCTATCTGTTTTTATTATCTTATCATCTTGTAGTTTTGCTATGCCACTAGAAGTGAATTTCTTCTTACTATATTTGGGATTCAGTGGACTTCCTGAATCAAAATTCATGTCTTTTATCAATTGGGGGAAAATATGAGCCACACTTCTTTTTTTTTTTTTGGTAGCACTGGGGATTGAATCCAGGGGCATTCTACCTCCAACTACACCCCTATCTCTATTTTATTTGAAAACAAGGTCTCAATAAGTTGATGAGTCTCACTACTTGCTGAGACTGTCCATGAACCTGCAATCCTTCTGTCTCAATTTCCCAAGTACTGGGATTACAACCATATGCCACCACATCCGGCAGCCACATCTATTTATTTATTTATTTAGTTAGTTATTTTTGGTACTGGAGGCTGAAGCCAGGGGCATTCTACCTCTGAGCTATACACCCACTCCTATTTTCTTTATTTTTTATTTTGAAACAGGTCTCACTAAGTTGCAGAGGGCCTCACTAAGTAGCTGAGGCTGGTTGTGAGCCCGGATCCTCCAGTCTCAGCTTTCCAAGTACTAGGATTATGAGCATGCACCACCACATCCAGCTAGCCGCACCTCTTTAAATACAGCCTATCCTATCCTACATTTTCTTCTACTTTCTGAAACTTATGTTAGACCTTTTCACTCTGTCCTGTCATTCACAATAACAAGGATGAGCCTACAAAACATATAGCAGTCTCAGCATAACAATACTAACAAGATAGTCAACAATATTGTCCTTAGGCTATTTCCAAAAAGGGATGTAGAGTTAAATTATTGGGTTTTGAAATCAAACTTGTTCCTCCCTGTGTGACTATGCCAGAGATTCAACTGTTTCATTTTGCTTTAGGGTTTTATGGATTTTAAATGTTCTAGTTTAATCAGGCACACACACTTGTAATTTTAGTGATTCAGGAGGCTGAGGCAGGAGGATCACAAGTTCAAAGCTGGCCTGGACAACTTAGCAAGACAGTGCCTTAAATTTTTTTTAAAAAATAAAGGGCTGGGGATATACAGTGCCCCTGGGTTGGATGGGGGGTTAGTTTAATTTTTAAGATTATGTAAAGTATTCGCATGCTTGGAAAGTCCCTCTCCCTATAGTAACTTTTAACCTTTAGAATATTTTTTTAAGATAAATGCACATTTAAGAAAAAAAGGAGTGAAAAGCATATAAGCACATATATAATTCTTAGTATTTTATTAATACTTTCCTCTACTTCCTTCTTTAACAATATATCCTAGAATATATCACAAAACAATATTCCATTATATATAAATATTCTTCAATCTTTTCTACAACTGTATTGTACTCCATAGAATAAATTATATAATTCATTCAATCACTTCCCTATCAGTGAACATTTGGGTTGTTTTCCTTCATGTGTATGTGTGGTCCTGGAGATTGAACACAGGTGCACTCTACCTCTGAGCTACACCCCACTGAAAGAAAAATCAAACAAAAATGAAGTATAGAAAATAGAAAGCCTTCCTTGCTCTTGGTAGCTTCCTTTCTTCCACCAATTTTTGGTGATTTCAGGTTTTTTTTTTTTTTTTTTTTAAGAACATTTATGTTCTAAACAACCACATGAAACTACCCTCTGTAAGGTACTACAGATATCATGGACTTGGGTACTAAGTACCTGCTGTCAAGAGTCTTTAATTTTGTTGGGGAAAACAGATGAAAGAACTGGCATACAAGAGAAGTTGATGTATTAAAGAGTCAGTTTAGGAGTCCAGACAAATGCTAACAAAGTTGAAGATAAAGAAAAAACTTGTGGCCTGGGGCTATTCAGGGGAGAAATCAGAAGGAGATAGTGAATAATGAAAAGGTCTGGAGGCAGCCATGAGGAGTATGTGGAGGAGGCAGGGGCATATCACAGAGATGGATTCAAAAGAAATGCACAACAGACAAGTTCATTAAGCAAAGTGGTGCCTCCCTCCCCAGAATGTTTCTATAGTTCTCAGGGCAGCTGGTCAGGCTTAGAGCTCATTTCCCATTTGTCATTAATTGTCATCAGAAAAAAAATAACTAGACTTTGAATGCAGTTTAAGAGTCATGGCTATTCAGTTGCCATAATAATAAAGTCTTGGTTATTATGTTAATCGGTTTATCACCTACAAATGACTTGAGAACTTCCTCTGTCACTGGAGAGTGTGAGAAAATTAGCAACTGGAGAGGTCAGACTAGTCCTAGAGGTCACATTTCAACTTTTATTTAAATGCTGGCATCTCCAATGCCTGACACCTCATCCCAATCTCTAACCTTCCATTTTCTGGGCCTTCAGCCAGTGGAGTTAACACACTCATTTCCATGGCCTTAGATTTTAAAGGGTCAAGGTATGGTATCTGAATCATCCACTAACTATGACATCATTAATAATAAAAACAGCACACCCTTCTCAGCCTCTATTTATTATCTGAAAAACAATTCTGTACACACTAGTTTATTCATTTCTTCATTCAATAATTGTTTCCTGAGCATTCACTCAATTCTAGGCCCTGTGCTATACACTAGGGAGACAGCAAGATTAAAGTAGAAAAGGGAGACAGGCATGGTGGTTCAGGCCTTTAATTTCAGTACTTAGCAGGCTGAAACATGTTCAAAACTAGCCTCAGCAACCTTAGTGAGACTCTGAGCAACCTAATGAGACCCTGTTTCTAAATAAAAAAATAAATAAAATAGGGCTGAGGGTATAACTCAGAGGTAGAATGTTCCTGGGTTCAATCTCTAGCACCCTAGCAAAACACATACACACACACACACACACACACACACACACACCCTAGAAAAGGGACCCTATCCCCCCAGTACTGTCTAATAAGGGATATCAACAGTTAAACAGGTAACCAAAACACACACATACACACACACACACACACACACACACACACACACACACACGTGTAATTACAAATTGAGATGAGTGATGAGTACTATGAAGAAAGGGAATTTAAAAGGACTTTAATAGATTGATAGGGTGTTTTATCAATATGAATATATGTTTGGTTGCAAATAACAGAATAACAACAGTGTTTTTTTGTTTGTTTGTTTGTTTTGCAGTACTGGGGATTGAACCCAGGGGCATTCTACCTCCAAGCTACATCTCCAGTCCTATTTTGTAATTTCTATTTTGAAACAGGGTCTCACTAAGTTGCAGAGAGCCTCACTAAGTAGCTGAGGCTAGCCTCGAAACCAGATCCTCCGGTCTCAGCCTCCCAAGTACTAGGATTACAAGTGTGTGCCGCCTCGCCCGGCTCCTCAACAGTGGTTTTAAGAACCAAAGACATTCATCTCTCACAAAGACTTCAAGTAGATGGTTCCAAAATCACTACAGTGGCTAAATCACCTAAGGAAGGGCCCAGCCTCTTCTAGTTTCCCCTATATTAACCTCCTTAGCATATTGGCTTTTTGTCCTTGTGTTTCTCATCTCTCTGGTCCAAGGTAGCTGCTATGGCTCCAAGATAATTGCAATCAAGGCAGGAAGAGGTAGACAAGGCCTCCTTACTACCTTTCATGTGTGTGTATGAGTATGTGACTGGGGATTGAACCTGTGGGCCTTTTCAAAATTTTGTTTTGAGTCAGGGTCTCGCTAGGTTGCAGAGGCTGTCCTTGAACCTGAGATCTTCCTGTCTTAGCCTCCTAACTACCTTTCTTATAAGAGAAAAATTCTTCCTAGAAGCTTCCTAGGAAGCAAATATCTCTATGTCTCATTGGTCAGAACTGGGTCATGTATCCATCTCTAAATCAATCCACATTCACAGAGAATGGGATTACTGTGCTTGATTTAGACTATTCATGGCTCATTTCCTAGCACTGGGGGATGTCTCCTGAACAGGTCACTATACTCACAACATTGAGGTTCTTTAAAGTAGAAGAAAAAGGGGAATCATTTAGTAGATAGAAACAGTGGAGAAAAAAACCCACAGGACTTGTTCACCAACTTAATGAGAGAGAGAGAAAGGAGAACAAAGATTCAAATATCATTCAAAAGTTTCAAGCTTGGGTAACTACAATAATCACAGCGCCAAGAATAGATAAAAAGAGAATGTGGGAGGAAAATCTAGTTTGTGAGAAAGACAATAATGGGTTCAACTTTCTCCTTAAGTTTGAGGTGCAACTGACAGTATGATAGAAATGTAGGATGAGACCTCTGGAGATAAGCTGGACTTGAATGTAGATATTGGAGTCATCCACAATGAGGCAGGATGTGAAACCACAGGAAGAGACAGGACCATTAGGAGAGAAATTTAAAAGAGAAGGACAACGCTAGAAGAATCTTGTTGAGTAACTACAATTAGAAAATAGGAAGCCAGAGCCAGGTGTGATGGTGCACACTTGTAATCCCAGTAATTGGGAGGCTGAGACAGGAGGATCCGGGTTCGCAGCTAGCCTCAGCTACTTAGTGAGGCACTCCACAACTTAGTGAGACCCTGTTTCAAAATAAAGAATAAAAAATAGGGCTGGGGATGTAGCTCAGAAGTAGAATGCCCCAGCTGGGCGTGATGGCGCACGCTGTAATCCCAGCATTCGGGAGGCTGAGACTGGAGGATCCGGGTTCATGGCCAGCCTCAGCTATCTAGTGAGGCACTCCACAACTTAAGTGAGACCCGGGTTCAAAATAAAGTAAAAAAATAGGGCTGGGGGTATAGCTCGGAGGTAGAATGCCCGAGAGTTCAATCCCCAGTACTGCAAAAAAAAAAAAAAAAAGAAGTAGAATGCCCCTGGGTTCAATCCCCAGTACCAAAAAAGAAAATAGGAAGCCTGAGTTGGTGACACACATCTGTAATCCTGGTACTTTGGAGACTTAGTCAGGAGGATTGTAGGTTTGAGGCCAGTCTCAGCAACTTAGACTCTGTTTCAAAATAAAATATATGGCTGAGGGTATGCCTTGCAGGTAGAATATCTCTGGGTTCAATCCCCAGTACCACCTTCCCCCCCAAAATAAAATAGTAACAGGCTGGGGATGGTGGTGCATGATTAAAATGCCAGTACTTGGAAGGCTGAGACAGGAGGATCACAGGTTCGAGGATAGCCTTAGCAAATAATGAGACTCTCAGCAACCTAGCGAGACTCTGTTTCAAAACCAAAAATAAAAAGAACTGGGGGTGTAACTCAGGGGTAGAATGTCCCTGGGTTCAATCTTCAGTACTACACATACAAAAAATAAAATAGTAACAGGATGATGTTGTTATAAAATAGAGGAAGTAATCTTTATAGTCCCAAAACAAGGGACTATAAAGCCATGGCAGCCAAAAAGCACTGTTCCCAAGGGAAAGCAGTGGTCAACATTATTGACTGCTACAGAGATGTCAATGATATATCAAATTATTCTTGAAAAGTTTCAGGGCTGTAGGGACAGAAACCAGATTATAGGATAGTGGTTTTGAGTATACTGACATAATGCACTCATTGTATTCCTTTTTGTTTACTCTGTCAACAGATTTGAAAATGAAGACAAAGAAAATATAGGTTGGCAGGGTGGAGACAAGAAGTAAGTCAGTGGATAGGTAACCTGAGTATGTCTGTGGGCTAAGAAGAAGGAGTCTAGAGACAGGGAAAAAAGACTGTGGAACACTGATGGTGACGGGAAAACAGGCAGACGTGCAGAGGCTGGAGGTCACAGAAAGGACAAGCATGTTCATCAAGAGACATGAAGATGTTAAGATATATGGAAGTAGCTGTAGCATATGAAATGCTGGAGGAAATGGGAAAAGAATTTCAAGGCATCTAATAGATGACAGAAGTAAAAATAAAGGTCAATGGAATGAGAATGTTGGTCCCCAGAAAGCCTACAAAAGCTATCAGGAAAGAGGGAAGAAGATGCAAATGAACACTGACATTCATTGAGGGCCGAAGAAAACAAACCTGGAAACTGAAGACCAACAGATGGACGCGGGGTATGGTGATATGACACTGGCCAAATGGTTAAAAAATAATTGGTAAAACTCAGTGGGAAGAGCACAACTAAGGAAACTGAAGAGCCAACAAAGCATGGGGTAACGAGGTGCAAGGTTAGGGGGAATAATCCATTCTATAAAGGGATGTATTATAACACAAAATCTGCCATGGAGGTTTCAAGGAAGATGCCAAGGAGAGAGATGTGAGATAAGAATCCTGTCCCAGAAATACATCATTACAGAACATAATCTGTCCATGACTGATGGCATATGTTCATCTCTTTTTGTACTGGGCTCAGTTCCATGACATCCTGCACACTGTGTGGACAGTTCAAATAAACACATTACATACACTTATTAGCCCATACACTTGTTAGCCCATACATATGCAGATGTGAATGTGGGTTATTAAAGATGGACATAAGAACAGGGTACAGTGGCGCATGCTTGTAATCCCAGTATTTGGGAGGCTGAGACAGGAGGATCAAAGGTTCATAGCCAGCCTCAGCTACTTAGTGAGGCCCTTTCCAACTTAGTGAGATCCTGTTTCAAAGATAAAGAACACAAAATAGGGGTGGGGGTGTAGCTCAGAGGTAGAATGCCCCTAGATTCAATTCCCAGTACTGAAAAAAAAAAAAAAAAAGACAGCCATAAAACACCAAAAATGACTGAAGCAGGGACATGAGAATGGCAAAGCCAGTGCTACTTGAGGCAGGCACACTGGTTGATGGTTTAACTGCTAACAGTTAAAATAGTAAAAGCTAATATACAGAGAGTAAGAGGAAAGCAAAACACAGGCAGCCAGTTTGCTGAGAAGTAAAACCCAAACCAGACTACAGAAAACTGCTTGGCCTTGGAAATTCATGAGACTTCATTTTCTGAGACTCCTTTTGCACAGAAACACAAAGGATTTGTCTGGGACTCCAGAGAGTCCTGGTAGGTCAGACAGCAGACAGACACACACAGGTGCCATCATGAGATGAAATCAGATCACCAGAAAGGCCAATGAAATTAACTTTCTTGAAGAAGAAAAAAATGTTTTAAAAACAACAAAAAAGCCATGAAAAGATGAATCTGCTAAAAGCATCAGTACACCTATCCCTGCCTATTTTCTTACAAAGAGCTTGACCTGCCTTTTACATGGGCAATAAAGAGCAGAAAATGAGTATGTATGAATAATATTTGAATAAAGGAACTTTATTTCAGTGGTCATGTTAACTACATTCTGCCATCTCCCTCTTCTTGATCTTGAGATAATTATTTCATGTTTAACATCAGGGAAGAGACCTCTTCAACCACAGAAATGCGCATGAAAGTCTTATTGGACAATTAACCCAGGTAGACAAATAAATACCCTCACAAAGCAGCAAGATCAGCAACAAGAGACATAGCAGAACATAAATACCTCTACAGAAGAGGAGGAGAATAAAAGTTTCTATTGTAGGAAGAAATGAAACAAAGGAAACTCATAGTGAAAAGGATCCGTCGTAAAGAACCAGAACCAGAACCAGAGCTGGGCGTGGTGGCGCACGCTTGTAATCCCAGCATTCAGGAGGCTGAGACCGGAGGATCCGGGTTCGAGGCCAGCCTCAGCTACCTAGTAAGGCACTCCGCAACTTAGCGAGACTCGGTTTCAAAATAAAGAACAAAAAATAGGGCTGGGGGTATAGCTCGTAGGTAGAATACCCCTGAGTTCAATCCCCAGTACCACAAAAAAAAAAAAAGAACCAGAACCAGCACCTCGATATGTTAGTATTGTCTTCTTATGGACGGGTGCATCACAATCATTTTATAAGACTTGTTACATAATATTATTTGATATTCAGCTTTACAGAAGGATCTGGCAGTGGCCCATACCTGTATCCCAGCTACTTGGGAGGCTGAGGCAGGAGGATCAAGTTCAAGGCCAGCCTAGGCTAATCTTAGTAAGACCTTGCCTCAAAATAAGATAAAAGGGTCTGGGACTGCAGCTCAGTGGTATAGCACTTGCCTAGCAAGCAGAAGGCCCTGGTTTCAATTCCCAATACTGAAAAAAATAATAATAAAAGATTTAGCTTCAAAGCCGGGTGTGGTGGCGCACGCTTATAATCCCAGCATTCGGGAGGCTGAGACCAGAGGATCCGGGTTCGCGGCCAGCCTCAGCTACCTAGTGAGGCACTCCGCAACTTAGTGAGACTCGGTTTCAAAAATAAAGAATAAAAAATAGGGCTGGGGGTATAGCTCGGAGGTAGAATGCCCCTGAGTTCAATCTCTAGTACCGCAAAAAAAAAAAAAAAAAAAAAAAAAAAAGATTTAGCTTCAACTTCACATAATGTATAGGGTATCTATTATTGTCCCCAGTTGAAAAACAAAAAATGTGAGGTTTAGATAGATTTTCTATGGGCAAACAGGGGGATTAATGATTTCAGGGTGCTCACTATCCCTTGAATGCCCTTTTAACAAAAAACAAACTTATCCAGTCATTGTGTACACACAGGTGTGGTATGTGTGTACACACCTGTATGCTAGGAGCAGTTAGGGAGGCTCAGAGCCAATACTTATGACATCAAGAGTAAGTAGTGGATATCAGATTATAGCACTGAAACCTGCCTCTCTACATAGAAATATTCTTACCTTGCATCAAGTTCCTCTTTGCATAAAACATTGACATTTCCATGATGTTTTGGAGCCTGCTGCTGGCTTCCAAAAGCTCTGGCAGCATACCATCCTGTCACTGTAACAGCTCTCCAGTGAGCCATCAAAAACCCAGCTAGAACATTTCGAATAGAGCAGTTTGCTTGCCACCAAAACACTACATTGCAATCTTTTATATTTATCTCTATTTAAATTTTAGTGATGGTGCATAAATGTTAACATGCTCTTATGCTAATACAATCATGAAGACATTTAATAACATCACATATTGGCAACTCCTCTGGGTGAGTTATGGTCTGCTAAGCATGCCCAATGCATGCTTCTCAAGTAACTGAGTTAGTCTTCCTTAACTAGGATGTGATATAAAGATGGTACACAGTTTCCCCCATGAAATGTATTTCCAGAAACAATTGCAGGGGATGTGTATGATAACCTGTTCATATTGAAGGTAGAAGTACTTGAGGGTCTAGACAGAGATTAATGTTTGATTTAGTTCATTTCTGGCTTGAGAAGCAAAGGCAAAAGTAAGTTCTCAAGTGTCTAAGCCTTATGAGAATAAGGACTTCCCTAGGACTGAGACAGCAGCTAAGCTAACACAGATTGCCCCTCTTTCCAGTGGCTGCACAGGAGATTTCCCTGGGCTTCCTGGGAAGCTCTGGCTCCCAGAAGTGAGACCAAGGGAGCCAAAGTCACCCAGGAAGCCAGAGCCTTGACTGTCCCCAATACAACAAAGACCTGAAGACAAAAGCAGGCAGTGAGAAGGTAAACAAAGGTCTACAGGACTTTCAGCCTTTCCTCAGGGAACAACTCTTTAGGCCTTCCTAGTTCTGCCCTTGATTTAAATATGAAAAGATGCAGAACTATTTTCAGCAAGAGAAGGTAACGACTGAAATTTTGATTAAAGATAAGCATAGATAAAAGGCAAAGGAAATCTTTTCAAAGCCACAGCCTATAGTGGTAAATAAATTCATAATAGTCTTTTTCTCCTGCAATATTACAACCCCTACATCTAAGCAAGGTAACCCTAATAGAAACCACCCATGCCCTTGCATCAGGAATTAGAATATTTGTTCTGTTTTAGAGGTACAAATGGTCCTAGGAGCAGATTTTCAAAAATGGTAGCAACTACAGAACTCCAACAGACAAAAATACAGCATGAAGATGTCCTGACCTTTTCAAGATGAGCATAATGATGTGATGCCCATATATCTTTCTGCATCCATTCTTTCAAGATGTTCCCCACTCCTCTTGCCTGATCAAGTTTTCTAGCACAAAGCCAGACTAATTGAAATTCTAAAGAACTCCCACCCCAGAGAGTACAATAACCCGACTGCATGTTGATTGGTTCCAGACAACTACGGGAAGACACATTCCTCTCAAAAGGCCTTCCTTGGTCAGGTTCATCATTTATTCATCACTAGATGTAGCTTTACTGCTAAAAGTTTATTCCCCTCCTTCACTACTAAGGCTGGTCTAGCTTTTTATTAGCTTTTACTAAAATAGAGAATATAACCTAAGATGTGTCATTAAATGTCTATATATATATATATATATAAGATGGTGGGAACAGAGAATCATAGATGGTAATAACATGGGTGAAAATTCATATCTACTTAGAATAAAGACAGAATCAAAATCTAGTTTCACTGGTATTACACTGAAACATGAGTGGAGATGTGCACAAGTACAAGTGTAACCTTCTTCAACCAATTAGACCAATCGGCCAATAGGAAATCTGCCCACACTGCTCACCTGGAAAAGGCAGCCCCCAGCACAAAGGCAGCATACTCCTTCACCAGCGGCTCTGTGCTGTTCAGCCCATTGATCACCACTTGAAGGCCACCGAAGGACAGCAGGTCCTGTGCATTATCCATCTGCAACAAAGGCATTGCTTAGAACAGGACAGCCATCAACGAAAGAAGAGCTCTTCTGAAGACCTTTATTTTGATGTCTATCCAAAAACAAATTTAAAAGCCAAGTAAAAACCAACAGTGGGCTTTCTGACTAACTAGGAAAGGATATGTAAAAACAAACTAAATTTTAAAATAATCTTAAATTTGAGAACTCCTAATTCATTTAACATAATGTGTGAGTACCTGCGTGGGAATCAGCGGAAATGGCACCTAGCTATTGCTCATGCCAAGCATGTCTTGGAAAATTCTAATACCATAATGAGTCACAAAGCTTACTCCAAACATACAAGCTGTTAACACAAAGAATCTGGCATCATAAGCACCACTGAATGGTGCCATACTTCCTGTTGATGTCCAATCCCAATGAGGGCAGTGGAGGCAACAGATATTTAAAGGGGAGGGGGGCTAATTTTTAATTAGAAGCCAGGGACCATAAAAGGAGCCCTGTTGTTGGGGAGGTTTTGGTGGAGGAGAGAGAGCTATAAGAACACCAGGGAGAAGCCGGGCGTGGTGGCGCACGCTTGTAATCCCAGCATTCGGGAGGCTGAGACCAGAGGATCCGGGTTCGCGGCCAGCCTCAGCTACCTAGTGAGGCACTCCGCAACTTAGTGAGACCCTGTTTCAAAATAAAGAATAAAAAATAGGGCTGGGGGTATAGCTCAGA
>PVLC010035707.1:0-16173 GCA_004027655.1 Graphiurus murinus | reverse complement strand
ACAGGCTTCAAAGGTTGCCTCTAGGAAAAGGCACTTTTTCCAGAATGTCTGTCGGAGGAAAGTCTCCCGAAGTTCCTCTGCTGCATAAAGGCAAGGAGAACACTGGTAAGTTATGGCAAAATACATGTTGACATCCGGCGGGGGTGGGATGCGCTCCTGGACTCCTGGCCACTCTGCAGACTGAGGCTGAAGCAATCCTGGAGCCCAGGAGTTCCAGGCCAGGCTGGGCGACACAGCGACCGGCGAGACTCCATCTCAAACATAAGATGATGATGATGATAATAATAGTAAATGTTTCACAGCTCTAGAAATTAACCAAAGACTTTGCGTTCCTTCAGAAAAGGTGGGATGTCAACAAGACCAGCAAGCTTCTTGGTGTTTCAACTTGTCCTATTCCTGTCCCTTGTCCTCAGCTCCATGGGGGAACCTTGTGCCAGGTCAGGACAGGAACAGCACATCATCCGAAAGACCTCCTCGAAATGCACGGCCACTCCCTGAAAAGCACCCTTCTTGGGCCGGTCCTGGGGGAACACCACCTGTAGAAACGCTTCACCCGTGACCCTCAGGATCCCTAGAGTCCAGTGCCCAAGAGAAGGGACGACAGAGGGCGTCCATGTCTCCTTTCGATTTTTTTTTTTTTTTTTTTTGCGGTACTGGGGATTGAACCCAGGGGCATTCTACCTCCGAGCTACATCCCCAGCCCTATTTTTTATTTTGAAACCGAGTCTCACTAAGTTGCGGAGTGCCTCACTAGGTAGCTGAGGCTGGCCTCGAACCCGGATCCTCCGGTCTCAGCCTCCCGAATGCTGGGATTACAAGCGTGCGCCACCACGCCCGTCCTCCTTTCGATTTTTTCTGAGGAAGCCTTTTAAATATCGCTCCCTAGGGATCCTGCTTACCGTAGGGGCTGGGTAAACCCCTTCCTAAGAAATGCGTTTAATTTTTCCTTGTGAAGAGCTGTTGGATTTTCCCCCTACGCGTTTTTGCATCCGTTAGAATGATTGGCGTTCACGTGTGGGCGGGTTGTGTCTCCTGTGAGCTGCGAATTCACCCTTTGTTGTCCTGCTCTATGGGAAAAGCTCTGGGTCCTTACAGATTTCTCTTGGGGCAGTTGTCCCTGTAGGGGGCGCCAGAGAGGCAGGGGCAGGGAAGGTTGAGCATCCTGGTTCCCAGGGCTGATACCGCGGGCTCCGTTCCGCCATCAGCGCTGTCAGCAGCCTGCTCATGCACCGCACACATGGCTTCTCCTGGGCCCGGCTGGGGCAGGGACGCGGTGACCGCAGCAGCACGGGTTGGCGGCCAGCCCCTTCCCTCCATCTTCCATCCTCTCTCCTCTGCAGGGACAGTAAGGGACCCAGGGACTCGATCTGGCGGGACACACCCCTCCCCACAGGCGGTTCACCCACAGCCTCGCTAGAGGGCGCGTGTCCAGCCCGCCAACCCCCGAGCCCCGAGGGCAGGTTCCTAGAAAGTTCACCCGAGGGGGCACCCAGCATCACCACGGGGGTCCTCCAACCTACCCAGCTCCCCGGCAAGGTGAGGGTTTGGGGGTCCGGAGTGGCGATCCCCTTCCCCGGAGGCTCTCGTACAGCCCAGAAAGGGTCCCTCGTGTGGGGTTCTGGATCCTTGGGTGGTTATTTAATCTCGGCGGCTCTGTGGGGACAGCGACTGATGAGGGGCAGGGCGGGGAGACCCACATAGCCATTGGGGGGAGGGTGTCCCCAGGGACAGCTCTGTCGTCGGCCTTGAGGTCCGTCGTGGGGTTGTCGTCCCGGGACTCGGGGTGCGGAGGTGCACAAAGTGTGTGTGGTTCTGGGTTGTTGGGTGGTTATTTAATCTCGGCGGCTTTGCGGGAACAACAATCAATCGGGGGCGATTCACAAATCCGTGGGTGGAGGGTATCCCCGGGGACGCTTCTGCCATCGGCCTTGGGGTCCGTCCTGGGAGTGCGGTCTTGGGACTTGGGGTGGGTGACACGGAGTATGTGGGGTTCTCGGTCCTTGGGTGGTTATTTAATCTCGGCGTCTCTACGAGGACGATAGTCGATCGATGAGGGTGCGGGCGATCCATAGAGCCGTGGGGGGAGGATGTCCCTGGGGACACCTCCGTCGATGGCCTTGGGAGTCTGTCCTGGGGATCCCCAGCCCCTGGCCAGGGACTCTTTCTTCAGTGCTCTCCCGCTCTCTGCCTCATGGGTAGAGGGTGGGGGGTGGAGTGGAGTGGGGGTCGGGGAGGGGTGGCGCTGTTTCCCGGCGTCCCCTCGCACGTGGGGCCGTTGGGACTGTTGGGGATTGCCGCGGCCGCCTGCCGATCACCGCCCAGGAGGGGAGCCTTTCCTTCCAGACTGTTCTTTTCTCGGCCCCAGGTGAGGCTGACTCCTCCGGCCCTCGGTCCCTGCTCGCTCCCTCCCCGTGGGTCTGCCCCCCTCCCTCGGCTCAGCCATGTTGGGACGTCGGCCTTGGGGTGCCAGGTCCTTCCGCCCGAGGGGGAGAGAGGCTCTCACGCACTGGTGGAGGTGCCATCCGGTGGGTGTGGGGTCTCAGCGCTGACTGAAGGGTTCCCCCTGCATGTCTGGGGTGGATCTGGGTCCGGCACCGGGGGCCGTGGGGGTCTGGTGAAGTCGGGGCTGCACCCCACACTCAGGAGCACGCGCCGCACAGCCAGCCCTAACGTCTGCCATTCTGCTGCCACTCAGGAAAGGACCAGCGGGGAGTTGCTAACAAAATTTATTTCAGATTCGAATCTGGGCCCCCGCCATGCCCCAAACAACTGTGGGACCGGCAGAGACCCGGAAACTCGTGATCATTAACATTATATACACAAAAGGGGGGTGGATTTGTGATCTTTACATTGATTGGCTAGTGCACAGTGGAAAGTCCCCTTTTGCGGTTCATAGATTTGAAACAAAGGATTCTAGGATACAGGCTTGGGCAGGAGATCAAGAGGGGCATGGTGACCTAGCTAGTCCTCTGTTTACCGGCTTAGTCATTTACAGATGGGGTGGTAATTTTCCACCTAGAACATTACATAGCTGCTCTTACAAAATGGCCTCACTTATGCTAACCCACCAACCCCCCGCCCCCATAACAGGGTGCGCGGGCTTCTCCCGCCCATTCGTCAGATGGAGGCAGGCAGACGATTTTTGCTCTTTTTTTTTTTTTTTTTTTTTTTTTCCCCGGCTAGTGGCAGAGGTTGGTCTTGAACCTGCAATGAGATCCTCCTGTCTCAGCCTCCCGAGCCCTGGGATTCCAGGTGTGCACCACCGCGCCAGGCTCCGAAATGCTCTCGGAGTGTGCTTCGAGTCTTTTGCACACATTTTATTGGGGGTGTTTGTATTTTGAAAGTTATGTGGCCCAGCGCAGTGGCAGACCTGGAATCCTAGCGAGTGTGGAGGCACAGGGATGAGGATCGCAAATCCGAGGCCAGCCTAGGCAAATGAGCAAGACCCTGTCCCCAGTTAAAATTTAGAAAGGCTGGGGGGGGTGTAGCTCAGTAGTAGAGCACTCTCTGTCAGCCTTGGGGTCAGTCCTGGGTGGTTATTGAAACGTGGCATCTCTGCAGGGACATTACCCAGGGGCGATCCACACAGCCCTGGGGAGGGCTTCCCGAGGCCACCTCTGTCTGCCTTGGGGTTGGTCTTGAGGGCTGTGTCCTGCGGCTGGGGTGGGGTAGGGCGAACGGTGCCTGGGCGATGCCCTCAGCTCAGCTGGGTGCGGGCACTCGTGCAGGGCTCGGCCGTTCTGAGGGTGCAGTGTTTCCCAAGATCTGTGTGACATACCCCCCCCAACCTCCAGGGATTCTTCCTTCAGCGCGCTCCCTCAGCCCCAGGGGGATTCGGCACTGTTTCCAGGCTTCCCCTCACACGTTGGGCTTTGGGGACCTTTGCTCGTGGTGTGTGGATCACGGCCCAGGAGGGGAGTCTTTTTAGACGGTTCTCTCTCAGCACCAGGCAGGCTGACTTCTTGGGCCCTCCATCCCTCCTCTCCTAGGGTTCCCCAGCTCAGCCCTGTTGGGGTGTTGGCCTTGGGGTGCCATGTCCTTCGTCCAGAGGGCAAGATTTTAGGCTGGTGCTCTCCTCAGGGGCCCTTGGGGTGCTCTTGGGTGGGTGTTGGGCCTCAGCTCTGACTGAAGGAGTCCTCCCTCCCTGGCGGCCAGCTAAACTTTCACCCATGACCTCGGGTGCCTGGGGGGGTGGATCTGGGGCCAGGACAGAGGGAAAGTTTGGGCGGCACCCCACATTCTTGAGCCTTAAGGTCCGAAATTCCCATGGGATGTGCGGGCCTCTCACGGGGTCTGCAGTTGGGTTTCTCTGCTGAGTAATCAGACGGAGGCATTTTCTGAGTGCTCTGCAGGTCTTTTCCACAAATTTTATTGGGGTGTTTTTATTTTAAAAGTTTTTGGCCGGGCACCACGGCAGGCCTGTAATCCGAGCGAATGAGGAGGCTGAGGCAGTAGGATCAGAAGTCCGAAGCCAGCTTGGGCAACGGAGCGAGACCTGTCTTCAACTGAAAAATAAAAGGCTGGGAACCCCGCACCGTGGCACAGGCCTGTAATCCCAGGACTTGGGAGGTTGAGATGGGAGGACTGCCGCAGGCCAGCTAGGCAGCGGTGAGTCTGCGGACGAACTGGGAGCTGAACGCAAAACAAAGACAAGACAAGACGCCACAGACACACAAAACACTCTGGACAACTTGCTATGGGAACAAGTGCCAACTTTATTAAGTGAACATAGGGTTTTATATGCTTAGAAAAAACAAAGATGACCTCGAGTACGCGGGAAACAGACATTATCTCAAAAAACCCCAAGAGCAGGTGGAGACAATCAGGCCCTGAGGAAACATCTGTTATTTCTTTGAAGTTACTTTTACTTTATCTAACGGCCCTTACCAGGACATTGCATAGGCCATAAATCTTGGGCCAGCCTATCTCCTGGGTAGCTATAGATTTACAGTCAGGCAATTTCAATGCAGCAGCCCTTCTCGCCTAATTAGGCAGCTTAGCCATACTGCAGCCGTTTTGGCTCTTTGCAGAGAACCACAGATTCGAGGCCAGACTCAGAAATTTAGCAAGACCCTTTTTCCAAATAAAAAATAAAATGGGGCCGGGCGTGACGGCGCTCGCTTGTAATCCCAGTACTTGGGAGGCTGAGACCGGAGAATCCGGGTTCGCGGCCAGCCACAACTACTTAGTGAGGCCCACCGCAACTTAGTGAGACCCTGTTTCAAAAATAAAGAATAAAAAAATAGGGCTGGAGGTTGAATGCCCCTGGGTTCAATCCCCAGTACCGCTAAACAAACAAACAAACAAACAAACAAACAAACAAACAAAATGGGGCTGGAGGAGTAATCAGTTCGGAAATGGGATGCCCCTGGGTGAACAGGTTTTTTGGTCCAGTCTCTGCCCTGTTTTGTTGGTTATTGGCCTATCCTTGCTCTAATACCATCTTGTGTTAATTACTTTGCTTTTTATACTAAGTCTCATATTGGGCAGTATATATCTTCTCACTGTTGTTTCTCTTAAGGATTGCTTGGATATTCTAAACCCTTTGATTTCTATTGAGTTTTTATTATCAACTTATCAATTTTCAAAAAATAATTAGCATGGTGGGATTTTGAATAAGAGTGCTATAATCATTTGGGGGAAAATAGACAATACTGAGTGTTGTGAATGAGACTTCCAATCCAGGGAAAGACCATTTCTCTACTTTTTGTGGTCTTCCTTTGCTCCCGTTTTATACTTTGCATGGAGTGCTCTAGCCCGGCTTTCGTTAGAATTCTTCCTAGAACATTTTCAATGTTTTGGGCATTACATTCAATGGCAAGTTAAATTTTATTTTCGAATTATTACCCTTATTACACAGAAATACAGGCACTTTTCCATTGCTGTCCCTAGATCCAGGAACTTGCCCACAACCACTTCCTAACACAAGTGGTTTTATGTACTTTCAAATATTCTATCTATATAGGCATGCCATCTGTGACTGATGACCGATTGATTTCTTGCTTTCAAACCTTTATATTATTATATTTTCCTGACATTTCTGCACGATTTAGAATCTCCGATGCATTACTATTGCATAAATACTAGACATCTTTGTCTTGTCTACAAGCTGGGGGAGAAAATATTTGGTATTTCGGCGGGAAGTTCGCCTTCGCAATAGATAGTTTTTTCCCTTATTTTTATTTGATTGTTGTTTTCTGGGGTAGAAACCCTTGATTATAAAGGAAGTATCTTCTATTAAAAGTTACTGATAGCTCTTAATCAAGAATAAGAGTGACACTTTCAACCCACCTATAAAAACAATCGGGTAATTTCCCCCTACTTTTATGTTGTCAATGTGGTTAACACTGATGGGGTTTTGAAAGTTAAACCACTGTTGTGTTCCTGCATTATACTGCAGGCAGCATGACATGAGGCATAGGGTTTGTTTGTTTGAATCTACATTTGCGCTTTGTTTGCTAATAATTTTTGTGATACCAGGGATTGATCCCAGGGGCATTCTACCTCTGAGCTACGCCCCCCAGCCCTATTTCTTTCTTATTTTAAAACAGGATCTCATTAAGATGTTAAGGATCTTGTTAAGTTGCCTTGAAACGGTGATGCTCCCGTCTCAGCATCCCAAATTCTGGGATTATAGGTGTGCACCACCATGCCCAGCTTGTTTGCTGGTATTTTATTTAGGTTTTTCATATCTAATTTCAGGAGAGGTCTTGGTCCCAAATTTTCTTCCCTTTGAATGTCCTTGCTCCGTGTTGACATTGGGATTCTACTAAATTATAAAATGAGTCAGAAAGTGGCTCTTTTTTTCTTTTTTCTGTTTTACTAAAGAGTTTGCATAAGCCAATTTTATCTCTTGTTAGGTGGGTTCACTAGGGAAACTTTCTGGATAGGAAGGTGTTGAATTTTGTTTTGTTGAAATTTTAACCAAGAGCCGGGCCTCGTGACCCATGCCTGTCATCCCAGCACTTGGGAGGTTGAGACAGGAGGATCCCAGGTTTGATTGAGGCCAGACTCGGCAACGTAGTGAGATCCTGTTTCAAGATAAAATATAAATAAAATAGGGCTGGGAATGTGTAGCTCAGGGGTAGAATGCCCTTGGGTTTAATCCTCAGTACCACTTTTTTTTTTTTTTAAACCGGGTAGAAGGATATTCAGATTTTCTGTTTCACCTTGTGTAAGATTTTGTACATTTTATTTTTCTACAAGTGTGTCTATTTCACCTCAGTTATTAAATCTGTCTGGAGATTTTTTTTTTTTTTTTTTTTTTTTTTTTTGCGGTACTGGGGATTGAACTCAGGGGCATTCTACCTCCGAGCTACACCCCCAGCCCTATGTTTTATTCTTTATTTTGAAACCGACTCTCACTAAGTTGCGGAGTGCCTCACTAGGTAGCTGAGGCTGGCCTCGAACCCGGATCCTCCGGTCTCAGCCTCCCAAATGCTGGGATTACAAGCGTGCGCCACCACGCCCAGCCTGGAGTAATATTTTTCACAATACTCCCCACCTGCTGTTTCCATCCTCTTCTGGATCTGTGGTAAAGTCTCCCTTTTCATTCTTAGTGTTAGTGATTTTCAAATAAACGTTTTCTTCATTAGTGGACTGTAATGTGTCTACATTATTAAGCATGTTTCCACAATCTCACCTTGCCCTTGTTGATGGTCTGCTTTTCGGTTTCATTACTTTTGCTTCATCTTAAAAATTAGAGCTCGAGCCGGGCGTGGTGGCGCACGCTTGTAATCCCAGCATTTGGGAGGCTGAGACCGGAGGATCCGGGTTGGCGGCCAGCCTCAGCTACCTAGTGAGGCACTCCGCAACTTAGTGAGACCCGGTTTCAAAATAAAGAATAAAAAGTAGGGCTGGGGGGTATAGCTCGGAGGTAGAATGCCCCTGAGTTCAATCCCCAGAACCACACACACACACACACACACACACACACACACACACACACACACATAATTAGAGCTAGGTTTCTGTCTTATATAATTGGATGGATTGTGGTGTCCTTAATGGAGATAGGGAATAATAAAGGAGTTCTATATAGTAGCTATGTTATATACGCTTTTGTCTTTTATCCTTTCTCCATCTTTAAAATAAAAATACAACATGGTTTTTCTGAGCTCTAATTCTACATACATCATACCACATGATGTGGTATGATGACTATTTGTTTCCTTCTTTCTAATCCTAATATCTTTTATTTCTCTTTCTTGCCTTATTATCCTGGCTAGTGTCTCTAGTAACATGTTGAACAGAATCAGTAGTAGTAGGTGTCCTCTTGTTCCTTATTTTAGAAGTTATGCTTTTAAGTTTTCATCATTAATTGTGATATTTATTGTTTTGGTTGATAATCTATCAGTTGAAGAAAATCTTTCTGTTCCTAATTTTATTATGAATGTGTTTCCAGCATTTATTGACACAATTAAATAAATTTTCTTTTAATCTAGAAAGAAAAAATTAGAATAGGCTAGGTGTGTGGCTCAGGGGCAGAGCACTTGGCTGCCTTGTGCCAGGTCTTGGGATCAATCTCCAGCACTGGGGGAAAAAAGGAGGGCTCCTTCATTCTACCTTCTTAGGACTTCTTGTCCTTTTATTTTGAAACAGGGTGTCCCTAAATTATCACCCACTGGCCTCGAACCTGCACTCCTCCTGTCTCAGCCTCCCAAGTACTAGGATTACAGGCCTGCTTCCGCCCCACTCCTTCCACAATGACTCACTTAACAATTAAGTTGCTTTCCCCAGAACACGGTGTTTTGGGGGCATGGTAAGCTTTCACCCATACTTGAACTCATGTGAACGATGAGAGTGCATGCTTGTACATACAGGCCAAGTCTGTATGTACAAGACACTTTTGGGGGGGGGGGTTGGATTTTGTTATAAATGGAATATGCTCACTGAGGTTTTTCAGAAAATGATGAGTGACGAAGCAGAGGAGTTTGCCGTCGGACCTGACAAGGAAGTGAAACATGTTGGAGAAGGCAGGAGTCCTGCATCATCTAAGAAGAGGCGTAGTGTGGCCATGCTGCCAGTGATCCCAGAAGGAGAGGAGGAGTCCCACCTCGAGGACTCAGCTGAGCCAGAGGGAGAAGGTAATCACGGCTTTGGTGGGAGGTAGACACTTGCAGGTTTGCCGGTGTAGGGGAACCCTGCAGAATGATGAACGGTTGTTAGTTGCGGCCAAGAGTTTCAGGGACCAGGCAGGTTCCTGAAGGGCGAGGCATGGCCAGCCCTCCTGAATGGAGCAGGAGGGAGCACCTGCAGCCACCTCCGCCTGTGTCACCTCTGGGTTAGCGTGAAGCCTGCAGTGGACATCACCTCTCCTTGGCACTGCGAGGCAGTGTGGTCTGTCTCCTGCCACAAGTCACTGTTGTGAGGCAGGTCAACGCTCTGAGCTGACACTGCCCATCCTGCCAATCCTGACCCAATTGTTCCCTCCTTCATTTATGGGGACCTTCTAGAGATTCCTCTATCCACAATCGTCTCCTTATTTCCTCTTCTTATTTTTGAGCCCTACTGTTCTTCCTTCCTGCCTTTCCTTTTCTTTCCTGATGCCATCATGATAATAATTTCTAAGTCACCTCCTTTTCTCTAATCTTCTGTCCTACTCTGTCGTGACTGATCTCCAGTAGCTCTGATGCCTTCTTTCTGCTCCGTTGGCTTCCTCTTCGGACCCCTTCTCGCCCATACTCTCTCACCCTGCAGCCAGAGTGATGATGGCGCAGGTCCAGGACACTGCTGTCCTCCCCTCGCCTGGGGCCCACCCTCTCCTCCTTGCTCTCTCTGCCTTCGTCCTTTACTCCATGGTCCCCGGTAGGTCCCCACTTTGGCCCCTGTCCATGTCCTCACCGCAGCCTGGCACTGTCCCTCTGCCTCTGCACAGGTCGGCTCTGTCTCTTCCTCGGTCTCCGCTCAGAGGTCACGGCCCAGAAGGCCCTGCTGCCACTGGGGCCCTGGCGGCCCCTCTGCTGCTCCCTCTCTGTCCCTGGTCACTTCCACCTAACATAGTCCTGCCGGGAGGCTGTGTGGCTCACTGTGCACTTCCTATCTGACTCCCCCAGGACAGTGTAAGACCATCAGGGCAGACACTGCTTCTGTCTGTCCTATTCACTGCTCATCCCAAGCTCCTGCCACAGGACCCTGAACAGAGGAGGGTGAATAAATCAGAGCTGTCTGATTTGAAGTTAAAAAAAAAAAGGAAAGAGAGAAGAAAGAAAGAAAGAAAGAAAGAAAGAAAGAAAGAAAGAAAGAAAGAAAGGGCACTTTTCTCTGACTCATAGATGGATAAGGGGAAATCTGCCCTCTTGACAGGGATTGGGGGTGATGGATGAATACCAGACATCCTGACATCATGAGAGACTCTCAGGTTAGTAGCATGTAAGGCGTGTCCAGGCAACCCAAAATCCCGAGTAGCAGAGCTGTGTGCCTCTTAGTTGTCCCGTGCCACTTGGTTCCTGCATGCATTCACAGAGCCAGAAGGTACCCGGCGCCTGGCAGTTAGTTCTCTCTGGCACATCCTCCTGCTCTGGAATCAACAATTTTAGAGTGTGGGGTTCATGCGGATGTCGATGAAGCCCATCTGCCCCATAGCTCAGCCTCTTCATTCCATCTCCAGATGCTCCTGTCAGCCATGATGCCCAGGAGGAGAAGGTGGGAGGTGACCGCACCCCTCCTGAGGGCTCCTGCTCTGCAGATGTTCCAGCAGAGCTCAGCGATGTGGCAGGAGGCAGTCCTCCACCCAGCCTGCTGGTCTCTGGCTCTGACGACTTCACTAGTCCCAGCCAGGCTGTGCTGCTTCTCAAAGGTGGTGGTGATGCCTTCGGGGGAAGCACAGTTAGCAGCGACACCTCTGCAGATGCCCCAAATGTGTCCAAGGTGCCGGTGCAGGCTGTGGGACCCGATCCGTTCCCACGAAGCCCAGAGGAAATCAACACTGATATCAAACATCAGCTCATGAAGGAAATTCGACAGTTTGGGCGAAGTAAGTCCCAGGGGAATGTCTGGCAATAGAAACACAGGAAGAGCCAAACCACGATTTACAATAGCTTCAGGCCACCACCGCAGGAGATACAGCCTTTGTTGGACTTGAGTTTTCAATAACTCAGGACGGTTCCTCTTTACCTCCGCTAGCATGTCCCCATAGACATTTTTCTTTTCTGCTCTTGCTTCGTTATTGTTTCCAAGAGTCTCGTTTGTAGGTAGGAACAGGTATCTCGATTCAAGCATTTAACATCCACACACAATATGGAACATTCTGGTCCACACAGCATGGTTTCTGAAGTACCGATACTCCAAGGTCCAGTTGTATTCCGCCTTCAGTTTTGAGAACTACTCAGGTCTTCTTTTTCTGTCTTCAGAATACAAAAGAATATTCAGATTGCTGGAAGAAGTGCAGGGACCTCTGGAAGTCAGGAAGCAGTTTGTGGAATTTACCATCAAGGAGGCGGCAAGGTGGGTGGCAGCAAGACCCACCCGTCCAGTTCCTCTCAGCAGTGGGGCCTGTGTGGCACTGGGCTGAGGGGTGGGGACCAGACCCTGCTTGAGTTGCTAAGTCCTGGCCCTCACTCGTAGTGACAGCCGACTCCACAGTCATTTAGCTGGGTGTCAACTGAGTCCACCTCACCCTCCCAAGCCCGCTCAGCCTCCCTGTGTCACCGTAGCCTGAGCTGGGCGCTGATCCCCAATCGACCTTCTGTGTGCTGGGCCCTCTCTCTCCATGTAGATGCACTTCCCATCTCCTCCTAGATCCTGAGGGCCCTGTTCCTCTTCCACATTTCCCCTCCCCTACACACACACACACACACACACACGCACACACACGCACACACATTTCATGGTTTCTGTGGGTACCTTTTGGTTAATGACATGTCTCTCTATTTCCAGGTTTAAGAAAAGAGACCTAATTAAGCATCTTGAGAAGATACTGGAGAACATAGTTTCCAACCACCTTATCAACATTGGGGAACAAACCCCAAACATGTAATACTGTTATTCCAATGATCAGTGAGAAACAAGAACCAGTCTGCTGTGCTCAAGAATGTACCTGTGGGGTTGCTGAAGTCTCCTAGCATGTATTAGTTAAGATAATTAATTGCCTTCCAAAGGCCACGGATAGAGGGTGAAGCTTTTTGATGTTATGAATATCTGTTAGTAAAACTTGGGCTTTTGCCCTACCACTTATTTTGAAAGGATGGTTTGTTTGTCTTTTTCTTATGGGAGGTAGAGGACATTAACTACACTATAGTCTTGGCTTCTGCAGCAGATCACGAAGTCATAGCTAACATTTACTACTACCTTCTGCACTGCCCATTTCTGATTCCCTTTGCCCTGGGACAGCCCTGCAGCAGGTCATGGTACCTGGCCTGGCAAACTCACGTTACTGAAGGATTTGGGTCCTTTCATGTCCTGCCTGATTTGGGTTGCCGTGATTTTCTTATGCCCCTAATCACAAAACACAGGAGCACTGAGAAGGGCCCTAGATAATCCACATGCGTTCCTCCTTAGCCCCAGTCTAGTAGCATCCCAGTTTCCTTTGATAGACAGGTTCTATCACCATAGAAACTAAGGAAACTTTCCTCTGTACCTGGTTATTGAGAGAGAGAAACAATCTAAAGTGATGAACTTGCAGCCTCAACTTCCATTTCAATGGAGTCATTTCTGAATCTCCTTTTGAAGACAGTTCTTCATTTGCAAAGAAGATCTGTAGTCTACCAGAGCCTAAAGATGCGGTGTGGGAAATCAAAGTTTGCTAGTGGATAGCTGGGAGTGATAGGTCGAGGATACCATTACCTTCTACCTATTCCTGAAGACATCAATTTGTCTATGGAGAAACAGCTCTTTATATTTGATACTTGTGATAGGGAATTACCATTTCCTGGATTATATCAAACCAACACCACAAGGCACTGTCACTAAGTTAGAATCACAACTGAGGCTTCCAAAGTTCAATGCAGTGTTCCAACGAACCTGCCACTTTGAGTGATATGGAACATAACAAGACAGTGAATTCCAAGATCACATGCACTGAGTTTAAATTCCCTGGAATTTAGGCAGCATTTAAAAATGATCCTGATCCTGGTGTGGTGGCACAGACCTGTAATCCTAGTATTTGGCAGGCTGAGACAGGAGGATAGCAGGTTCAAAGACAGACTCAGCAAGTAATGAGACTCTCAGCAACCTAGCCAGTCCCTGTTTCAGAACAAAAAATAAAATAGGGCTGGGGGTGTAGCTCAGAAGTAGAATGCCCCTGTGTGGAATTCCATGATGGTGGAGAAGGCATTTATTTATTTATTTATTTATTTATTTATTTATTTATTTATTTTATGCTGGGGATTGAACCCAGGGGCATTTTGCCTCTGAGCTATACCCCCAGCCCTATTTTATTTATTTCTTATTTGGAAACAGGGCTTCACTAAGTTGTGGAGGACCTCACTAAGTGGCTGAGGCCGGTCCCGAACCTGTGATTTTCTTGTCTCAGCCTCCCTAGTACTAGGATTACAAGTGTAGCGTGCACCACCATGCCTGGCTGAAGAAGGCATTTTCTAAAGCCATAAATATTGATTTTCTCCATATAATGTGGTTGTGAAGGAAAACCCACATCTTGAGTAAATGTCTTTTGCAATAAGAAAAGAAAAAAGAGTTGCCCTCTCCTTGATTATTTTGGTCTGCTTCTAAAATAATCAGCTTCCCACCTGGCAGGGTACTGATCAGTCTGGTTGCTCAGTGTTGGTCACTGCCAGTGGTAGATAGGGTAGTTAGCAGTACTTGTAGTAAGATTTATCCTGGGTCATGGAAGTTATCTTAACAGGTTCATGTATAACCTCCATCCCTGCTACCATGACCATGTTGTGTTATTACAGGATGAAAGATGGAAGGATGCACCTAAGTGAGTATAGATGTGGTTCTAGTATCTCAAAGTGTTCTTTATTCTTACAATCTTAAGTAACTACACCTAGCCAGGTGTTGTGCTGCATGCCTGTAATTCCAGTATTTGGGACACTGAGACAGGAGGATTGCAGGTTTCAGAGCAGCCTCAGTAACTTAGTGAGACTCTCAGCAACATAGAGAGAATGGGTTTCAAAACAAAAAATAAAAATAAAGAGGGATGGGGGTATAACTCAGAGGCAGGATGCCCCTGGGCTCAATTCCCAGTACCCCCCTACACACACACACACACACACACACACACACACACACACACACACACACGCAGAGAGAGAGAGAGAGAGAGAGAGAGAGAGAGAGAGAGAGAGAGAAAGAGAGAGAGAGAAACTACACCTGCCAGTAATCCAAATATGCTTGGAAATTGTTTATCTCTGAGTCTCCAGGTAGTCATCAGCCTGGTTGCCTGGTTGCCTGGTTGGTACCTTGACTTTGATGGTTCTGTTTTTTTGTTTTGTTTTGTTTTGTTTTTGTACTGAAGATTGAACCCAGGGGCATTCTACCTCTGATGTACACCCCCACCCCTATTTTTCATTTTCATTTCAAAACAAGGTTTCACTGGGTTGACCAGAGTTTCACTACTTGCTGAGGTTGTCCTTGAACCTGCACCCCCTCCTGTCTCAGCCTCCCTCCCAAGTACTGGGATTACAGGCATGCACCATCATGCCAGACTAGTAATGGATCTTAAAGGAGAATATATGAAGGTAGATGGAAAGTAATGTTGAATGAGGCCAAATTTATTTATATGGGTTCATTATGCCTAGCATCTGGATTCAATGTGAGTTGGTCATGCAAGAACTGCTCACCCCCCTTGATAGACCTAGAGGAAGTGACTTTCAACAAGATAATGGCAAATTGCTTTCTAGGGAGAACCCAGGTGTCTGTGAAGATCTGTGTGGTGTCTCTGCTCTGTTGGTCACAAACTACTATGGACTTGCCCTTGAGGAAGAATCATGCTACATTGTCAAATAATTATAGTTAACTGTCTCATCCTTCACCAAAAGGACGTGGGTCCGATTACTTGTATAACGAAGCATTGTAAAAAGGTAAGCGTGTTAATCAAGGTTCTCCAGAGAAATATATACACATATATATACATGCACACAGCACTTGGTAAGCCGCCCTCTAACTCCTACACCATTTCCTCACCTGCCTGTGCACAGCACTGAGCTTGGCATTGATAAATTTGTGTATGTACATCATGTCCACTGAAGTGTTTCCTTCATTGAGTCTCCTTCCTCCCACCTGCCTCAGTTCCTTAGATTCCCCCCATCACTCCGCTAGGGTTTCTCCTCCTTTGTCTAGAGTCGCTTTTGTATCCCAATTTCTCCCTAGCTTCCACATATGAGGGAAGACATCTGAGTTTTTCACTTTCTGTGAAATCTCACTTGGCATGTTCTCCAGGTCCATTCATTTTCCTGAATATGACATAATTTTGTTCTTCTTTATGACGGAATAGAATTCTATTGTGTGTATATCTCACAATTTTGAAATCCATTCATCTCTTGATGGACACCTAGGCTGGTTCCCTTATGGCTATTGTGAATTGTGCTGCTATAAACATAGATATACATGTGTTTAGTAGTCTGGTTTCAGTCCCTTTGGGTAGATACCCCGGAGTGGTATAGATGGGTCATATGATAGGTCCATTCCCATTCTTCTGAGGAACCTCCACACTGATCTCCAAAGTGACTGCACTAATCTGCAGTCCCATCAACCGTGTGTCAGAGTTCCTATTTCCCCACATCCTCGCCAGCATTTATTATTATTTGTGTTTTTTGGTGATGGCCATTCTAATTGGGGTTAGGTTATTGCTAATGATGTTGAACATTTTTCATATAATTATTGGTCATGTGTATTTCTTCTTTTGTGGAGTGTCTATTTAGTTCACTTGCCCATTTTTTATTGGGTTATCTGGCTTTTTTAGCAGTAAATTTCTTAAGTTCTTTGTATATTTTAGATATCAGTCCTCTATCGGAGGAGTAGCTGGCAAAGATCACCCATTCTGTTGGCTCTCTATTAAGGTTCTTGAGGTTTCCTTTGCTGCACAGAAGCTTTTAATTTAATGCAAACCCACTTATTAATCCTCGTCGTAATTTCTTATGCCTTGGGGGTCTTAATGAGGAAGTTTCTACCAGTGCCTATATGTTGGAGCATTGGTCCCACGCCCTCCCCAAGTAATCGCAAGGGCTTATGATCTTACTTTCAAGTCTTTAATCCATCTTGAGTTGACTCTTC